>PVJN01003624.1:0-98585 GCA_004026805.1 Lasiurus borealis
TCCCCTGCCTTCCTGCTATAGCATGACAGTCTGTTCATTGTTTCTTTGCCTCTGCATCTGTCCCCCCACCCCCGATTCTTTCTTTGAAAGCATCTTGCCTCTGCAGACTAGAAATAAACCTATAGAAAAAAAAAACGTTTGAGTCCCAATTTCAATGTCCAACAGTTCTGAGTCCCAGTTTCAATGTCAAACAGTCCCTTATGTGTACACATCAGCAATGCTATCTGGATGGTGGACAAATGGTAGCAATGCAGGTCCAACCCTCTCTGGTTTGGTCCTAGGCAATCTGTAGCAACACAGCTGCTGACTCCTAGCATGGCAAGGTGTCATCAGCGTCTTCCATCTTTGGACTGTTTCTCCTCTTGTCTTCGTGGTTGGAGCAGACCTCTCAATTTCTCTTGTCTATATCTTCTTGATCATGAAATGTAGTTGAGATGTTCTGAGCCAATTCATTGACAGATTTTGCATTCTGGATGCTTTGAGTCAATGCAAGAGAAGTAGTTACAGCAGATGCAATAACAGTAAGTAGGGTAACAAAACTAAATTATGTAATTTGCAATGCCTGGAGGCCCAAATCATACCATTTTCCTGTTATATTGGTAGGAAGCATATTAAAAGAAGGCTGCTTTAAAATTAATATATCTTCTTTCAGATTTTGCCTGGAAACACAGCTGGTAAGGTTTCAGTGATGGCTTTGGACAGCATAATGGGGGTCCAATCTGGTGATGTTCACATTTCCAGTCACCAATATATATGGAGGCTGGACACAGGCTCGTAAGCCATAGCAAGGGCTCGATGAACACACTCCTTTAATATTAGCTAAGAAAGAGCCAGTAAATTTAAGAAAGTCAAGGGCAGTAGCTAAATGTCAAAGATCTTTATGTAAACCTGTTTCCGTGGTCAGGGCGTTACCCACGTGGTGACATGGGCTCATGATGGGGATATTTAATATCAAGCCTCTGAGAAGAATTCAATACATACAAGTCAGAGCCAAAAATATTATGTCTCACTGGTACAAGATTGGCGCAATCTTGCCATGGAGGAGATGCTCCCAGCTCAGTAGTGGTGCTGTTAGGACAGTAAGAGAGCGGGGGATGCTTATCAGACAGCCATCCTGTGGCCTTAGGAAACCTCAGTTTAGTAACTGTCAGGATGTATTTTCCCATGCCCCAGGGGCCTGTGACGTTATGTCTGTGCCTCCATAGGACGTCTTATTTTCTTGGCCAAGTGCAAACATCCTGAAGTCCCCTTTTTAGATAAACAAATAGGGAGCTCCCCACTAAAGCCATTAAGTGTAATTACCATGGAAAGGAGGAGTTCTGCGCTTGTCAGAGCTACCCCCAACCAGATTGGTGTTATTAGTAAACACTGGCACTGATGCCCTGGTGCAGGTGGCTGGATTGACCACAGGGGAGTCTGGAGCTTACGTCCAGTAAGTTTCTGCTGCAGCCGTACGTACCTGGCAGCTGACAAGCGCTAGCATAGCAACAGAAAGGGGGGAGGGGGTTACCTGAACCCTCTGTTCTTTCACCACCTGTCGAACATCGGCGGTCAGCTTCTTCAGTTGGCCCCATTTGGAGACACTAGCTTCTCGGGTGGCCTTGGTCACCTATCTTCTGCTTTTCTCCTTCTTCGGGGTTGGTGGATGAGCAGGCATCATCACAGGAGGTGTGATCTTCAGCTTCTTGAACGGCGGGATGAGTTGTTCTCCCAGCACCACTCGCTCTGGCACCCAGATGGGGTTAGAAGCACCTCTGGAAAGATACAAATTCTCCACATCATTACTGGATCTGGCCCTCTCCACTGCCCTATTTGTAAATCCTTCCATTGTGCCATACCAGGAGATGCTATGGCCCCGGGAGCTTGATGCCTCTCGGCTGCTGTGTGACCCTCATTGTCACAATTTTAAAAATTTAAAGTGCAAAGGGCATGATTTTACTGATTCTGTGGAGTTAGATACCCCTTCCCCTTTCTGTTTTTGTAATTGAGTCTTTAAGGTTTGATTAGCTCTTTCTACAATCGCCTGTCCTTGGGGATTATATGGAATTCCTGTTTTTATGTACTATTTGGTATCGCTTGCAAAACTACTGAAAGGAGGAACTAGTATAGGCAGGTCTATTATCTGCTTTTATCTCTAGGGGCCATCCCGTAATTGGAAAAGCTACTAGGCAGTGGTTAATTGCATGCTTTGCACTTTTCTTTACAAGAGAGAAAAGAAACATTTGAGGCCTTTTAGCATCTGTTGGGATGATTTAAAGTCAACTCTAGATCAAGAAAAGTTTCTTAAAATTCAAACCTTTGATAAATGACATAGAGACCAAAAACACAATACAAAAGATCAACAAAACCAAGAGCTGGTTCTTTGAAAGGATAAACAAGATTGATGAACCTCTAGCCAGGCTCACCAAGGAGCAAAAAGAGAGGACCCAAATAAACAAAATCAGAAATGAAAGGAAAATTAACAACAGACCCCACAGAAATACAAAGGATGGTTAAAAAATATGAACAACTCTATTCCAACAAGCTGGACATGGAAGAAATGGACATATTCCAAAAAAATACAATCTTTGAAAACTTAATCAGGAAGAATCTAAAAATCTCAATAGGCCAATAACTATGGAAGAAATTGAAGCAGTCCTCGAAAAGCTTCCAGCAAACAAAAGCCCAGAGCCAGATCGCTTCACAGGGGAGTTTTACCAAACATTCAAGGAAGAACTAAAACCTATTCTTCTCAGACTATTCCAAAAAAATTCAAGAGGAAGGAACATTTGCAAGCTCATTCTATGAAGCCAGCATCACCCTAATACCAAAACCAGATAAAGACAACACAGTGAAAGAGAATTACAGGCCAATATCCCTCATAAACATAGATGCCAAAATCCTCAACAAAATCCTAGCAAATTGGATCCAGCAGTACATCAGAAAGATCATACATAGACCATGATCAAGTAGGATTTATCCCAGGGATGCAAGGATGGTACAATATCCACAAATCAATAAACATGATACATCACATTAAAAAAATGAGAGATAAAAATCATATAATCATATCAATTGATGCAGAAAAAGCATTTGACAAAATCCAACACCCTTTCTTGGTAAAAACTATCAGCAAAGTGGGAACAGAGGGGTCATACCTCAACATAATAAAAGCCATATATGACAAACCCACAGCAACATCATACTCAATGGGCAAAAACTAAAACCATTTCCCCTAAGAACAAGAACAAGACAGGGATGCCCACTCTCACCACTCCTGTTCTACATAGTACAAGAAGTATTAGCCATTGCAATTAGACAAGATGAAGAAATAAAAGGCATCCAAATTGGAAAAGAAGAAGTAAAACTGTCCTTATTTGCAGATGACATGATATTGTACATAAAAAACCCTAAACATTCCATCAAAAAATTATTAGATTTAATAAATGAATTTGGCAATGTAGCAGGATACAAAATTAACATCAAGAAATCTATGGCGGTGAGACCGGTTTTGCTCAGTGGATAGAGCGTCGGCCTTTGGACTGAAAGATCCCAGGTTCGATTCTGGTCAAGGGCATGTACCTTGGTTGTGGGCACATCCCCAGTAGGGGGTGTGTAGAAGGCAGCTGATCCATGTTTCTCTCTCATCGATGTTTCTAACTATCTCCTTTCCTCTCTGTAAAAAAAACAATAAAATATATTTTTAAAAAATCCTTTAAAAATATTTTAATCATAGGAACTGAAGTTTACGCCTATGTTCCTGTCTAATACACTTTACTATATAATCCTTTGTTAAAATCAAGTTTGACAATCCTTCAGGGGTTTGAATTTTTTATTTGTTTATTTATTTATTTTTAATCTTTAAATCATATGGATTTTTATTGTTTAAAGTATTACAAATAGTAGTATATATGTCTCCTTTTCTCCCCCATTGTCCTTCTTCCAGCCTCCCCTACACCTTGTCCCATGCCCTTATCCCACTTCCCTCTCCCTCCATGTCTTGTGTCTATTGGTTGTACTTTATATGCATGTATACAAGTCCTTCGGTTGATCTCTTGCCCCGCCTCCCCTCCCCCCCCCAAACACTCCCCAGCCTTCCTTCTGTAATTTGACACTCTGTTCAATGCTTCACTGCCTCTGTATCTATCTTTTTGTTCACCAGGTTAAAATGCTACTTTCCATAAATGAGTGAGATCATGTGATATTTTTCTTTCATTGCCTGGCTTATTTCACTTAGCATAATGCTCTCCAGTTCCATCCATGCTGCTGTAAATGGTAAGAATTTCTTCTTTTTTATAGCAGCATAGTATTCCACTGTGTAGATGCACCATTAGTTTTCTAATCCACTCATCTGCTGATGGGCATTTAGGCTGTTTCTAAATATTACCTATGGTGAATTGTGCTGTTGTGAACATAGGAGTGCATATATCCTTTCTAATTGGTGTTTCTTGGGATGTATTCCTAGAATTGGGATTACTGGGTCAAATGGGAGTTCCATTTTTAGTTTTTTGAGGTAACTCCATATTGTTCTCCACAGTGGCTGCACCAATCTGCATTCCCACCAGCTGGGCACAAGGGTTCCTTTTTCTCTGCATCCTCACCAACACTTGTTGTTTGTTGATTTGTTGATGATTGCCATTCTGACAGGTGTGAGATGGTACCACATTGTCGTTTTGATTTGCATCTCCCGGATTAATGACTTTGAGCATGTTTCCATGTCTCTTGGTCTTCCTTCTGTTTTCTTTTGAAAAGTATCTATTTGGGTCTGTTGCCCAATTTTTACTGGATCATTTATCTTCCTTTTCTTAAGTTGTATGAGCTTCCTGTAAATGTTGGAGATTACACCTTTATCTGTAATAACATTGGCAAATATGTTCTCCCATACAGTGGGCTTTCTTGTTGTTTTGTTGATGGTTTCTTTTGCTGTGAAAAGCTTTATTTTGATGTAGCCCCATTTTTTTAATTTTCTCTTTAGTACCCATTGCCCTAGGAGCAGTATCAGTGAAGAAATTACTTTGGCATGTCTTGAGATTTTGCTGCCTATGGATTCCTCTTGTATTTTTTTTTTAATATTTTTTAATTGAATTTTTACAGAGAAGAAGGGAGAGGGATAGAGTTAGAAAAATCAATGAGGGAGAAACAACGATCAGCCACCTCCTGCACACCCCCCACTGGGGATGTGCCCAGAACCAAGGTACATGCCCTTGACCAGAATCGAACCTGGGACCTCTCAGTCCACAGGCTGACGCTCTATCCACTGAGCCAAACCAGTTTCGGCCTCTAGTATTTTTATGGTTTCCCATCTTATGTTTAAGTCCTTTATCCATTTTGAATATGGTGTAAGTTGGTGGTCTAGTTTCATCCTTTTGCATGTATTTGTCCAATTTTCCCCAACATCATTTATTGAAGAGACTGTCTTGACTCCATTGTGTATGTTCATGCCTCCTCTGTCAAACATTAATTGAGCAGAGTGCTTTGGGTCAATTTCTGGGTTCTCTATTCTATTCCATTGGTCTATATGTCTGTTCTTCTGCTAGAACCAGGCTGTTTTGAGAACAGTGGCTTTTTAATACAGTTTGAAATCTGGTATTGAGATCCCATCTATTTTGTTCTTCTTTCTCAGGATGCTGTCAGGGTCTTTTTTTGTTCCATATGAATTTTTGGAGAGTTCTTTCTAGGTCTGTGAAATATGCCATTAGTATTTTAATGGGGAGTGCATTGAATCTATAGATTGCTTTGGGTAGTATGCAAATTTTAATTATGTTGATTCCACCAGTCCATGAACATGGTACATTCTTCCACCTGTTTATGTCTTCCTCTATCTTTTTTTTTCAGTGTCCTGTTGTTTACCTCCTTTGTTAAGTTTATTCCTAGGTATCTTAATTTTTTTGGTGTGATGGTAAATGAAATTGCTTTTTAGTCTTTCTGTGAGTTCACTATTCGCGTGTAGAAATGCCATAGATTTCTTTCTTTTTTTTAAAATATATTTTTATTAATTTTTTACAGAGAGGATGGGAGAGAGATAGAAAGTCAGAAACATCAATGAGAGAGAGACATCGATCAGCCCCCTCCTGCACGCCCCACAGTGGAGATGTGCCCACAATCAGGATACATGCCCTTGACCAGAATCGAACCTGGGATCTTTCAGTCTGAAGGCCCGATGCTCTATCCATTGAGCCAAACCGGTTTGGGCTGATTAAAATATTTTTAAATACCTGATATAAATACCTGACATAATAGTTATTTTACTGATATAATATAATAGTTATTTTACTAGAAAAAAGAAACTAACCAAAATAAGGCTTATTTTCTAACTTAATTTGTCCTTGGGTGTAGACAGCAAATGACACTAATTGGATTTCTGCTCTCAGTCTCCTTAAGTACTTTGACATAAGCTATTTATTCTGTTTAGGAAGGCAAAATGTAAATCACTGACTTTTAAGTGTACTTGGTTTAGGAAAGACAGGGTTTTCTAGATGGTTGCAAACTGCTGTTTTTCCCAGTTCATCTTGTCCTAGCCTGTATCATTTAATCAATTTTTTAAAACATTTCTCTTTTCCTTCTTATCACATACACAACCTTCACAAATTTCACACTGCCAAATTAGCCAAATTAGCCTTCAAACCTTCCTTCTATGTCCTTCAAAAATGCATAACCATGCCTCAGTCCTTCCATTAATTATTTCTACTCTTTCTGTCCTACTATCAACAACATGTACAGATCTTTTCTTTTTTTTTTCTTTAAAATGTATTAGCATTCTTAGGAACCTTAATTTTTCAATGATATTTAAAAAATAGCCAAAACCAGTTTGGCTCAGTGGATAGAGCTTCAGCCTGCAGACTGAAGGGTCCCAGGTTCAATTCCAGTCGGGGGCATGTAACTTGGTTGCAGGCACATCTCCAGTGTGGGGCGTGCAGGAGGCAGCTGATTGATGTCTCTCTCTCATTGATGTTTCTAATTCTCTATCCCTCTCCCTTACTCTCTGTAAAAAAAATCAATAAAGTATATTAAAAAAAATTAAATAGCCAGTATTTCTTAGATTGACATTTATGAACACACTTTTATTTTTTTAATAAATATTGTCAGATTATTACAATTGTTCATCCCCCCCCTCGCCACATAGCTCCCCTCCACCCAGCTGTCACCCCACCCTCTGCCCTTAACTCCCCCTCATTGTTCTCATCTATAGGTGTATGATTTTTGTCCAGTCTCACCCTGCTACCCCCTTCACCTCTTCCCCCTGAGAATTATCAGTCCACTCTCTTTCTATGCCCCTAATTCTATTATATTCACCAGTTTAGTCTGTTCATCAGATTTTCAATTCACTTGATTTTTAGATTCACTTGTTGATAGATATGTATTTGTTCATAATTTTTACCTTTACCATTTTCTTCTTCCTCCTCTTCTTAAAGAGTACCTTTCAGCATTTCATATAATACTGGTTTGGTGCTGATGAACTCCTTTAGTTTTTTCTTATCTGTGAAACTCTTTATCTGACCTTCAATTCTGAATGATAGCTTTGCTAGTAGAGTAATCTTGGTTGTAGGTTCTTGCTATTCATCACTTTGAATATTTTTTGCCACTCCCATCTGGCCTGCATAGTTTCTGTTGAGAAATCAGCTGACAATCTTATGGGTACTCCCTTGTAGGTAATTAACTGTTTTTCTCTTGCTGCTTTTAATATTCTCTTTGTCTTTTGCTCTTGGTATTTTATTTATGATGTGTCTTGGTGTGGCCCTCTTTGGATTTCTTTTGTTTGGGGTTCTGTGCAATTCCTGGACTTGTAAGTCTATTTCTTTCACCAGGTGGGGGAAGTTTTCAGTCATTATTTCTTCAAATAGGTTTTCAGTATTTTGCTCTCTCTCTTCTGGCACCCCCATAATTTTGATGTTGGTATGCTTACAGTTGTCCCAGAGGCTTCTTACACTATCTTCACATTTTTGGATTCTTTTTTCTTTTTCTTTTCCAGTTGAGTGTTTTATGCTTCTTTGTATTTCAATTTTGACTTGATTCTTGCATTCCTGTAGTCTGCTGTTGGGTCTCTGTGTAATATTTTTTATTTCAGTCAGTGTATGTTTTAATTTCTGTTTGGTCCTTTCTCATCTCATCTTGGGTCTCGCTAAATTTATCCATCTTTTCTTGGAACTTCTTAAAAAACCTTATAACTGTGGTTTTGAAATCTATATCTAGTCATTTGTTTTCCTCCATTTCTTCTGTTTGTGATCTGTTCCTTTGTCTCTGCGTTTTCGCTGCTTCCCTGAGTTGGTAGAGTAGTTTTGTGTGCTAGGTGTCCTAAATGGCCCACTACCTCTACCTCCCCAGTTACCTGAGGTAGACACTCTTGGTGCACTCCTTTGTGGACTGTGTGTACAGCCTTGTTGTAGTTAATTCTTGATTGTTGTTGGTATCACTGGGGGGGAATTGACCTCCAAGCCAATTGGTTGTGAGGATCAGCTGTGTCTCCACTGAAAGAACTTCTGTGCTGGACTCAGCCTTAAGACTTGCAAGATTGCAACAGCCTCTGTCTGTGCTGGGCTTGGATGTAGTGGAGTCTTAGGACTGAGCAGACAGCCTTGGCTTCCCATCAGCCCTGCCCTACACAGTAGCCCCTGGGTCTCAGTGCCCCTGGGTAATCACTGCAGCCCTCTCTGTGCATACGCACATGTGCCTCCAGACCTCTGCCTTTCCAGCTCCCGTGAGTTTCTGTGCATTCTGGGACCCATATGAGTCTGCATCCCCCGGTTCTTGCCTGAAACTGGTGTTCAGTACAGTTGAAACTGGATTTCAGCACAGTTGGGAGGTTCTGTCTTCCTCCTGCTATAGATAGCCAGTGGCACAATCAGCAGTCAGTCCTCTCTGTGCACACTTGCATGCGCCTTTCAACCTCTGCCTTTCATGGCTCCCCTAAGTGTCCATGTATTCCTCCCTTTTCACGACAGTCCAGACTCCTCCTGGTATGAGCCTCGCCCAGAACTGGGATTCAGTGCAGTCAGACTGGTCTTCAGTGCAATCAGAACTGGGCTTCAGTGCAGTTGGGAGTTTCCGTCTCCCTCCTGCTAGAGGAAGCCAGCCAGGCACTCTGCCGCCCGTCCTCTCCATGCTCGTGTCTCCATACCTCAGCTTTTTGCAGCTCCTCTGAGTCTCTGTGAGCTCTTCTTTTTCCTTCTAGTTGTAGAATTTCCACTCAGCCAGCTTTCCTGTGGTTCTGGATGGTGTCCATTCTGTCTGTTAGCTGTAATTTTAAATTGTTGTGCGAGGCAGCAGTTTTGGTGTTCACCTACGCCACCATCTTGGTTTCTCTCCAAACAGTGGATTACTCTTAAGTGTATTGAATTTTTTTTTTATCATTTAAATTAATGTCTTCTCTAGTTGCCAGTGGGCTTGCAAATTTGCTCCTGAAATCAATGAGTAGATCTTTGAGAATTTCATGAAAAATGTACATATGTATTACCCACTGATGAGAAAGTAGTAGCTTGTTTTTTAAAAATATTTATTATGTTGCTTGGGGTAATGCCAAAACCCGTTTGGCTCAGTGGGTAGAGTGTTGGCCTGTGGACTGAAGGGTCCCAAGTTCAATTCTGGTCAAGGGCATGTACCTTGGTTGCGGGCAAATCTCCAGTAGAGGTGTGCAGGAGGCAGCTGATAGATGTTTCCTTCTCATCAATGTTTCTAACTCTATTACTCTTTCTTCTCTCTGTAAAAAAATCAATAAAAATTTTTTTTTTAAAGAAAGAAATTGGTATAACATTGGTCAACATACACAAATTAAATGATAAGGTCATAAACTTTTTTAAGAACGGTTAAATGTGGGTTCTGGAAATTAAAAGCCATAACTGTTTCCTATTTACCCATGTCTGCCAGTGGATGCCTGAAACCATGGATAGTACAGAACCCTGTATATATATTATATTTTTTCCTATATAGACATACCTATGATCAAGCTTAATTTATGATTTAGGCACAGTAGGAGATTAACAACAATAACTAATGATAAAATAGAACAATTATAACATCATATCTAATAAAAGAGTAATATGCAAATTGTCCATACCTCCGCTATACCCACAAGCCATGTCCACCAGCCAATCAGGAGCAGGTATGCAAATTAACCCAACCAAGATGGCTACGGCCAAAGAGAGTGCAGGAGGGAGGCTTGGGTTGCCCCTCGTGATGTAGGAAGCCAAGCTTTCCACACACCCTGGCCAGCCCAGGCCTTCACTTAAGGCAACAAAGTTTCAGTGGCTGCCTCCATGGAGTGAGCAGGCTACAAAGTTTTAATTGTAGAAGATAAATAAATCCCAGATACCAGGGCCTCTGTTTGGGTCACCCAGGGGCATAGTTGGCCTGCATACCACCACAGGCCCCTCACTCAGGCCACCCCATGCCCCAAAGGAACCCCCACCCTGATCTGAGACAAACCAGCTGGCCCCCACCTGTGCACCAGGCCTCTATTCTATCTAGTAAAAGAGTAATATGCAGATTGACTATCACTCCAACACACAAGATGCCTGCCCCCATGTGGACACAAGGTTGCCACCACAAGATGGCCTGCAAGGGAGGGCAGTTGTGGCCAATCAGGCCTGCAAGGGAGGGCTGTTGGGGGTGATCAAGCCTGCAGGGGAGGGCAATTAGGGGTGACCAGGCCGGCAGAGGAGGGAAGTTGGAGGTGACTGGGCCTGCATGGGAGGACAGTTAGGGGTGACCAGGCCCACAGGGGATGGCAGTTAGGGGAAAACAGGCTGGCAGGGGAGCAGTTAGGCATCAAGCAGGCTGGCAGGAGAGTTGTTAGGGGGTGATCAGGCTGGCAGGCAGGTGAGCAGTTGGGAGCCATCAGTCCTGGATTGTGAGAGGGATGTCTGACTGCCCTACCCACATCGGGCCTAAATGGGCAGTCGGACATTTCTCTAGGGGTCCCAGATTGGAGAGGGAGCAGGCTGGCTAAACGATACCCCTCTGCCCCCCTGCACGAATTTTGTGCCTGCTCTTGTACTATAATAAAAATTATGTGAGCGTTGTCTCTCTTTGTGTCTCAGAATGTTTTATTACACTATACTTACCCTTCTTGTGAATTTGTAAGATGATACATAACCAATGTGATAAGGTGAAGGGAGGTGAATGATATATGCATTGTTACATAGGCTTAGGCAACTACTGACTTTCTGACAATGGTCAGAAGGTGAACACTGTGAACAGAAACCCTGTTTTATAATAACCTAGAAGATTACTAAAAGCCTGCTATCTGATAACCCACAGGACTACCAGACTAAAAGGGGTGATTCATGTCCCTCTGGCTGATTTCATCACACTACTCAAGACTGGGTGCAATTTACAACTTATAAATTGTTTGTTTCTGGAATTTTCCGTTTAATATTTTTGGTCTACAATTGACCTCGGGTAACTGAAACCACAGAAAATGAAACTACAGATAATGAGGTACTATGATAGTAACAGTTTATAACTTTCAGTGAGGTCTTTAACAGTCTTTGGACATATTATTGGATAAGATATAATGGTGACTTGTTTAAATTTAGAGTAAGTAGATTTATAGAAGCAAGATTCAAAATAGGTTGGAATTTAAAACCAGTTGATTAGAGGCTCAGTGTCACCCTTGCAAGAGGTCTTTAATGGGTATTTTGTGTCAGTATTTCCTTCATTGATTTGTGTGAAGGTTTTGAAAGCTTGTAGATTATTCAGAGTTGGACTTGGGCAGCTGGTACCTTAGAAGGCAATCAAGAACATCTTCCTAAAATCTTGCCTCATTAACCTAGTGCATTTCTATCTTCTTCTCTCCTACCATACTTTGATACATAATAGAAATTCACAATTTAGTTTGCTTTAGGGGAAAAAGTGACATTTCTTTTGTCTGCCTAATATTTTTACCAGATTAATGTATGAATCGTATGTGTCCCTTTAATAGCATAATATCCTTAATGATACAAATTTAAGATTTTATGAAAATTGGGAAAGTCTCTGCATAAAACATGTTTTTATCTACTCTAGGAATATGAAGCACGAACAGGGAGGGCCTGTAAACCACCACCTCAGTCTTCAAGACGTAAGAATTTTGAATTTGAGCCACTTTCTACCACTGCCCTCATTCTTGAGGATCGACCATCGTAAGTAGTCTAGTGCTTATCAGGCATGCAGTTTATATTTTAAACTTTAATTTAATTTTGCTTACTATTTTACACAAAAGGTATCAAGAAATTAGATAAATTGATTTTTAAAAAAATTTTAAATCCCAGAAACACATCCCAAAACTAATAAGGAGGATTCTATTGTTGATGTTCAAGCTTAGGCATACTTTCTAGAAGTCTCTATAAGCCAATGTATGACACATAAATTTTGGCTTTTTATACTTGTTTCTATTTTTACCATTCTCTGTCTTTCCTTAACATGATAAGGTGATTGTGTTTTTTTTTCTTGACATTTAATATATACTTACGGTGTATTTGTCCTTGCCTTTTGAACAATTTTTGAAATTGGAACTTGAAATATTAACTACTGTCAACCAGTTGGTTTACTGTTACTAAGAATGCATTATTAATACCCTAAAAAACATCTTAAATTCTTCTCTTCCCATTTCTGCCACAAAGTTGCTGATCTTCAAAATATTGTCTCTGATTTCTCACCAAACAAAGCACACCTTCCCTAAAGCAGGATCTCTTGGTTCTTAACTCTTTTCCCCTTCTTGGGTTCTCAGGATCTATTCTGTTTCTTCTTTTAGCCTTCTCTTGCCTTCCAGTGTAATAATTTCTAACCTTTTCTGTCATTTCCCTGCTCTGTAGCTTTTCTATCCATTATCCTAAAAAGCATAATAAAAGGATCTGGAACCAATCAGTCAGAGGTTGAATATTTTTTAGACTTTGTAAGAGAAGAAGTACATTATTTTTTAATTCTTGTTGCATTTTTTATGCTAAAGAATTATGATCCCAATCCCCCTTTTTTTTAAAGGATCTAGTGAATACATTCATATGATTTTTCCATTGGTTTTATTTGTCTGGTTGATGAGGTGAATGAATCAGGCCAATACAAAGAGTGGTTAGATAAGCAAGAAAAGATCTTTTGACTCTTGATTGACAGTCAGCTGAGTAGGTAGATAACTAAGTTCCCAGAAGAGCTTTCTAAAACTTGTTAATATTCATCTAGAATAGATTAAGCTTTTTATCAGAATGTTAATTTCTTCTCTAAAGGAGTTTATAAAAATACTATGCAAAAGTTCTGTGCTAGATAGTTTGTGGGACAAGTTTTTATTTACACCCTCCTCTATTTTACAGTCAAACCTATGTCTCACCTTCATGCCTTTGCTCATGTTATTGCTCTCTATTGGAATACAGTTACCTTATTTTTACTGCTCAGATACCTAAGCCTTTAGAGATTAGGCTTCATCTTTTCTATCAAGTCAAATCTTTGTTGACATTTTCCCTCTTACTCCTTTACTAGAGGCCCAGCACAGGAGATTTGTGCAGGATATAGTCGCTAAGCCTGGCCTATGATTAGGGCCATCTTCACTGGCTGCCAGCAGCCAGCCCCGCCCCCGGCTGCCACCCACCCCTGGTTCCCTGTTCAACATCAGAGGATGGGAGCCTGCCTGCCAGAGGGAGGGGCCAAGAGGTTGTCAGTGTACCTCAGAGCGACTAGTCAAGCAGTCATTCTGGTCATTCTACCCTTTGGTCGATTTGCATATTACTCTTATATATTTAGATGTGCGCCAATCCTTCCATGTCCACTTCCAGGGAAGGGGTAAAGGAGGGTTGCTGAAAGTGATAAGGGAGGCTGCAGGGTGAACTTCTTTGGGGTGGGGAGAGTTTCCTCCTGATGAGGGGCTTCAAAGGACAGCAGCCTACTTCTGCTACCCTCTGTCTCCAGAGACGATTTCTGATTGACATCTGACAGGGCAGAGCAGTTGCAGGTACAGGCCTGGGAGTGCCTTTCTGCATGCAGCTCCCTGGGGAGTCTCTTCCCGCCAAGGAAAGCTTTGTTCTAACCATTTCCCCCAGAGCCAGGACTGCTGGTGGTCTGGGGCAGGAGGGCAGGAGGGCAGGATGGAGGTGGGGAAGGGCAGGAAGGAGTATAGGGTAGAAGACGGGGTAGAGGAGAGAGAGGGTGAAATCTGTGTGGTAGCAGGGACGGCTGGTACAGAAGGAGAGTTGGGGTCAGCATAGGAAGGTTTGGAGGTCCTGGGGGAGTCAGAGGGACCAGCAGATGCCAGAACAGGGGAAAGGTTCTATGGAATCATTGGGGATCTGCAAGGGTGAATATAGACTAAGTCCCTTCACCAGACCCTGCCATCTCAGGTGGCTAGTGGGAGGGGTCCATAGCGAGGTGCTGAGCCCCCTGCACTTTGTGTCTGAGGCTCCGGAACATGTGGCCAACACACCCACCCCTGCCACCCCCGCCAAAGTGCTGCCATTTGGAACTCATTTGCAGACACATGGATTGTTTTTAAGTTAATGCTTTTTTAATTCACTCTGTTTCCTACTTGTCATTTTTTATTGAAAAGGCGGATTCTGCTGTTGTGTGTTCCTTTGCGGGGGCAGCAGGGGTGTTGTGTTCTTCATGGGCAGAGATCCGGTGAGAGACAGAGACAAAAGGCCCAGTGAGACATGCCCTGATGGGGGCCCCCAGTCGGGGATGGGGGGCCTGTTGGAGACAGAGCTGGCAGGGGTGAGGGCTGTGGTTGTTCTAGTCATTCTGCCAATTCGGTAGCTGGGATTTTATATAGGATGGTCTGAAGCAGAAGTCTTAACCATTATTCATCCCTACTACAGCGTACCTGAAGAATCTGACTAACTTGAGAAGAGAGGAAGAGGTGCAATATATAACTTGGAAATTTGTCACATATCTTTCCTAACTCTAATCTGTTGAAAATAATTTTAAAAACTGATTCCAAAAAACAGACATTATTAAATACATTTGATATGTGATAATACTTAGATGTATTTTTTGCATATATCTAAATAGCTGACTGTGAAGCATTAATTTTATAAACCAATATATAGCATATGCAAGTGATTACTGATTATCAAATTATAACATTATCTTGGAACTCTAAAAGTGCAAAGCAGTTTGTTATAAAAGTATGCCTGCACTTACCATATGACCCAGAAATTCTACTCCTCGGTATATATGCATAGAAAAATGAAGGCAGATACCCACACAAGATTTGAAATGAATATTTGTAGTACCTTTATTCATAGTGGCCCCAAACTGGAAACAGTCTAAATGTTCATCCCTATGGATAAATGGAACACTGATCACCAATTAAAAGGATTATGTTCATAATACACAGAAGAGCATGGGTAAATTTTAAAAATATGCTGAGCGAAAGAAGCCAGAGAAAAAATAATCCATGTGAAACTCTTTAAAAGGCACCAACTAATGTACAGGGATAGAAATCACAGATGTGATTGGACAAGGTAGGAGTTGGGTAAGTATTGAGTGTAGAGGGTCATAGGAAACTTAATGGAGTGATGGGAATGTTCTGTATCTTGATTGGTGTGTTAGTAGCAAAAGTATATAAAATTGTCAAAACTCTTCAAACTGTACTCTTAAAATATGTTTGTTCATCTTATCACATGTAAATTCTATCTCCAAACACTTTACTTTAAAAACCCTGTAGTAAGTGGATTTAATAAGACCTAGAAATATTGGCTGAAATTTTATATTAAAAATAATGAACAAACATATACATATGACATATAAATACATATAATATATATAACAAATATTGGCAACTCGGATTCTGTTTTTTTTTTTTCTAAAATGCAAAGTTCTTTTCAACCTGTTACTTTCTTAATGTATGAAATGAGGTAAAGTTAAAAATTCTTTGCATTTAAAAAAGAAAAATATTTTTGGTATCTGTCTGTAAAAATGAAGTTAATACATTTAAAAGTTAGTCTTTTGAAAAATGACTTAAAAAAATTTCCCCCCCCAGAAATCTTCCTGCCAAATCTGTGGAAGAAGCTTTACGTCACCGACAAGAATATGATGAGATGGTGGCTGAGGCTAAAAAACGAGGTATAAAATTTAACTCTAGTTGGTAAATTCAACTTACTGAATTTCAACAGGAAGGTAGATGGTGAAATTGATGAAGTCTGTCTTTATGATGATGGTGATTTCTTACTTTTTAACTACATTTGTTCTTAAAGAGAAGTAAGATCATAGTTTTTCTGTAAGTACTTTTATAAAATTAATAGGAAGAGAAAAGCAGCAGACTATATGAGAGATCTTGTCATTACAGTCATAAACCTTGGACTACTACTAACTTGGAAATGAAAATATTTATTAATTCATGAAATTCACTTGTAAAGTTTTTAGGCTTTTGATATATAATTTAATAATTTTAATGCTTTAAAATAACTTCCTATATGACTGTGCGAATGTGATTTGAAATTAAAATTAAAATATGTTTTGTGGCCCTAACCAGTTTGGCTCAGTGGATAGAGCATCAGCCTGCAAACTGAAGGGTCCCAGGTTCAATTCCAGTCAAGGGCATGTACCTTGGTTGCAGGCACATCCCCAGGAGCGGGTGTACAGGAGGCAGCTGATCTCTCATCGATGTTTCAAACTCTCTAGCCCTCTTCTTCCTCTCTATAAAAAAAATCAATAAATATATTTTTAAAAATATGCTTTTGTGACTTAATGGAGTCTCTCTAGAGTCCCAGTTGTGTCATTTGAACAGGCACATAAATGTATACTCTCGTGTGTATAAATTCACACATTTATTCATTCATTCTCTCTTCCAGCCAAAAAGTATAGCATAAGGATAATTTAAGAATACTTACTTACTAAGTACTGTTCAGGATATATTTTTAGAAAATATCACATAGCTATGTGTGTGTGTGTACACATACACACTTTTTGACATGCTTTTTTTAAAATATATTTTTATTGATTTCAGAGAGGGAGAGAGAGAAACATTAATGATGAGAGGGAATCATTGATCAGCTGCTCCCTGCATGCCCCCTGCTGGGGACCAAGCCCACAACTAGGCATGTGCCCTTTACAGGAATCAAACCCAGGACCCTTCAGTCCACGAGCCAACGCTCTATCCACTGAGCCATACCAGCTAGGGCTTGACATATGCTTTTTTAACAGTTTATATTTTTCCTTAACTCACATGAACGGAATGTTATAATAGTATATAATTTTATTTTGTGGCACTATTTTGGAAATGAAGTTAATCTTGAATCTTGTAGTAAACTTATAAAGCCAATATCTTCCTAAAGGGCTCAATTATTTAAATATAGGTTGAATTTATTTTTCTATACATAATTTAAAATACAAGTTTTAATTGACTATCAACACTGACTTTACTGTTCAATTAATATTTAAGATAGTTATTGATAAGTAGGTAATCCTAAGAACGTGGTATGAGAGAATAACATTGATTTGGGAAATCAGAAGGTCACAGCTTTAATTCTGTTTGACACTACCTGGATGTGACACTCTAAATAGAATTGCCAGTGTGGCTCAGTGGTTGAGCATCGACCTATAAAGCAGGAGGCCACGGTTCCATTCCCAGTCAGGGCACATGCCCAAGTTGTGGGCTCAATCGCCAGTAGATAAAGGGGATATGTAGGAAGCAGCAGATGAATGATTTTCTGTCATCATTGATGTTTCTATTTCTTTCACTCCTCTTGCCCTTGCTCTCTGAAATCAATAAAAACATGTATTTTTTTCAAAAAAGACAGTTCCTGAGGTAAATGTGAAACAATTTAGAAATACTTTACTTTTTTTTTTTTTTTTCCTGTTGATTCTCATCTGAGGATATTTTTCCATTGATTTTAGAGAGTGTGGAAGGGAGTAGAAGAGACAGAGAGAAACATCGATGTGAGAGAGAGACATTGAATGGTTGCCTCCTGCACATACCCTAAACTGAGCCGGGGATCTAGCATGCAACCAAGGTAGGTGCCCTTAACTGGAATCGAACCTGGGGGCCTTTCTCCAGTCAAGGCTCTATCCACTGAACCAAACTGGCTAGGGCTAGAAAATACTTTAGCTAGTAGATCTCTGAATTCCACACTGGTTCTAAAATTATATATAACTATATATTTGTACTAGAGGCCCAGTGCAAGAAATTCGTGCACGGGAATGAGGGAGGTCTCCCTCAGCCCACCCAACTGCCCTCTCCTGTTGGCCATCTTGTAACGACCATCTTGTGTCCACATGGGAATGGCCATCTTGTGTGTTGGAATGATGGTCCATTTGCATGTTTCCTCTTTATTATGTAGGATAGTTTACATATATTTCATTTCTCCATTTTTGACGCATCTCTTCTGGAATTGTGACTTCTGGTTTTCAGAGGGGTGTTGTGTGCATGTTTGTGTGTATTGGGGCCATTTTAACATTTTAATTAGTAAACTGAAGCATCATACTTAGTTTTTAAAGTCACGTGGCTTTATGTGAGGAAGTACATAAACGCCTTGTATGAAAAAAAAAGGTGTTGGTTAGTTGCTCACAGTAGTTTATTTTTTTAACTTTTTAAAATATATTTTTATTGATTTCAGAGAGGAAAGGAGAGGGAGACAGAGATATAGGGACATCATTGATGAAAGAGAACTATTGATCTGCTGCCTCCTGCATGCTCCCAGGCATGTGCCTTGACTGGGATTCGAACCATGATCTCCTGGTTCATAAGTTGACACTTAACCACTGAGCCAAGCCACTGGGCCACAATAGTTCAATTTTTAAATATATTTTTTTAATTATTTTTTACTGATTTTTTACAGAGAGGAAGGAGAGAGATAGTTAGAAACATCAATGAGAGAGAAACGTTGATCAGCCACCTCCTGCACACACCCCACTGAGGATGTGCCCGCAACCAAGGTACATGCCCTTGACCGGAATCAATCCCGGGACCTCGGAGGCCAATATTCTATCCACTGAGCCAAACCAGTTAGGGCTAGTTTATTTTTTACATAGTTAACTCATGGCAAATTTTAGTTCATTGATTAAGTATAAGTAGAATATGTGATACTGTAATCTACTTAAATGATTTTTTTGGCCTTTCATTTTGTAGAATAAATGAATAATAGAATTAAATTATATTAATCAAATTCATTTTATTTCTTTTTATCACCTTCCCCCGCCCACCCTTTTTTATTTCTCTTTTCTTCTTTTATTCTTTTTGAGAATGCCTCTTTTGTAAGCTTAGGCAGAAGGAGAAAGTGGTTTTAATCTAGCTCTTTTGTACTGAAATAATTTTTACTTGTTTAAAACAGAAATTAAAGAAGCACATAAAAGGAAAAAAATAATGAAAGAACGATTTAAACAAGAAGAAAATATTGCAAATGCAATGGTAATTTGGATCAATGAAATATTGCCCAATTGGGAAGTAATGTAAGTAAGCAGACTTTTCTTGAATTCCAGTCTTTTCTCCAAAGATCTCATCTTTCCAATTCTCTGTTTTGTTTTGTTTTGTTTTTATTCCTTCCACCATGTAGCTTATGCTTTGGCTAAATTATGCGGTTAACCAATGTCTGAAAATTTCAAGCTTATTTCTGTGTTTTTGCTTTTATAAAACCATCAATTTTTGATACCTACTTTCCTTACCGACCACTCTCTGCGCCTGTCAGAATCTTACCTATCCGTTTAGTCCCATTTGAAATGCTAGTTGATTCATGAAACTTTTAATTTTCCTTAGTTACCATATTTTCTTAATTCTAACATATCATTTATTGCAAGGTACACTACTGATGTCATAGCAGATTTTTGGAAAGAAAATACTAAAGCATGTACATTTGTTATAAGATGCATTTAACTATAAAGGTGATTTTTAATATGCTTCTCAAGGGAATGTGAGATATATGTATATATGATGTTTTCCATCTGTAACATCCCATTATACTTCTAGACTAATGTACTTCTTGCTTTGTCTTTCATTTTTTTGATAATATTTTGGTGCATGCCTTACCTTCCTTCTAGACTGAAGGGTGGGTAATGTCTTCTGCAATGTCTAATGTAGGATATGCATGGGGAATTTGTTGAATATTGGACATGTGACATGTTATATTAGGCTCTTTACATAAGTAATCACATTTGGTTCTTACAACTTTTATTACCACTTATCTTGTAGGGAAGCTCCAGGTCAGACAGGTTAAGTGATTTGCCCAAGGTAATACAATTAATGAATAGTTAAGTCAGATTTAAACTTAGGTCTATTTGACTCTAAAGCCCACACTCTTTAAGCAGACTATACCGCCTCTCAAAAGACGAGGGCCTTATCCGTATTAAATACTTGGTGATTTTCTTTTGACTACAAATTTTTATGTTCCTTTTATTCTGTTTTTCATAATTATACTTTTCTGATTCTTTCATTTTATCAGTATAAATGGCAGCTATAGAAGGAGTTACCTTTAAATTACTGTTATCTCTCTTTAGGATACTATGTTTTAAAAAGTAACTTTTCCTTTTTTCTTCCCCTTTAATTCTAGGCGTAGTACAAGAAGAGTTCGAGAATTGTGGTGGCAGGGATTGCCCCCTAGTGTTCGTGGGAAAGTTTGGAGTCTAGCTGTAGGAAATGAACTAAATATCACTCCTGGTTTGTATTCTATATTCAGTTACTCCCACACATTCAAAGAGCCATCTCCAGAGTTACAAAGCAGATTAGTAGAGTAGCAAGTTAAAAGGGCATTACCAAGTATAATGTGATTTTAAGAGCATGCTTCATTCCCCATCCCTCTCTAAACCTGGTATGATTTAATAAGTTTACTATATTTCATACTATCAAAAACAAGATTTGTGGGTTTCCTTAAGTTTACAACCATAAATACTATTCTTGACACCCAAATATCTTAACTTCAGGTAACTATGAAAACTTCTGAGATTCTAGGTAGCACTGGCGCTATATATATATTAAAAGTGTAATATGCTAATTAGACTGGATAACCTTCCAGACAAAGCCAGGGCTGTGAGGAAAGCTTGGGTCCCGGCGCCTGCTGGTGGCCGGAGGGAAGCCTGGATCCCCGTGCTGCCAGGTGCGAGGGAAGCTGTGCCGGCAGCCAGGGAAGGAAGACCCACTCTTGAACGAATTTCGTGCATCAGGCCTCTAGTGTGTGTGTGTGTATGTATGTATATATATATATATATATATATATATATATATATATGTGTGTGTATATATATGGAAAAATAAAATAGTCTAGTTGTGGAAAGGTTTCCCCTTTATTTAAAAAAAAACCTTAAATATTGGGGGAAGGCTAGAAATTTATTTTTCTTCATCTCTACTCAAACTAGTCCTTTTGGATTTTGAAAATGTCAAATTTAAAAAACAAAGAGGACTCTCAAGGAATTGTTTTATTTTTTTAAGTTTCTTAAAAATGTGAAGGGTAGAAGTAAAATGTAGAGTAGTTTTGATGAAGTTAAAAAAAAAAAGAAAGAAAATTTGGATAATACCAAATGGGGGAAATGTAAAATAGTTAATAATAAAAGGTGCTACATCGGTCTGAGTGATGATAATGCTAGACAGTCACTGTAGTGAACACACAGTACAATATATAAACGATGTATTATAGGATTGTACATTTGAAACCTATATATTTTTATTAATGTCATCCCAATACATTCAATTAAAAAAAAAGAAACTTCAATTGAATGTTTGAAATAATATCATTTATTTTTATATATTGTGTGGCGCAACAAAAAGATGCTGTCTCAGCCATTTCTGGAAAAAGAAATTTATCTTCCAGCAAACATATTGGTTCACCTTTGAATTTCCAGTGTCAAAACCACTATGGCCAATGAAGGCGTTCCCAGAGTGGGACTTAATTGCATAGCCTGCCCCCTCCCTATTAATGTGTTGCTTATTCTTTGCAGCAATAAAAAGTAGAACATTTTTGGATTTATCTGGTAAAAAGAAAAAAGATTTAGGGACTCTAGTATAATAATATAAATAATATATTGTTACTATTACTTAAAATCTTTATTTACATATTTATTGAAAAAAATTCAAGTATAAACGGTATGTTTCTTCCCCCTTTTCCACCCAGATTCCAGCTTTTGATCCTACTTATAAGTACAAATAAGCAAATTGGTGGATACTCTTCCAGATCTTTTTCTGTGCACATAAAAAAGTGTTTCTACTTATAAAGTTTTAGGCTTCTATTTTCTTGTTGTTTTTTTCCCACACAAAAAGGAGTCTATGTCCTGAGATTATTCAGTAACTTGCTTTTAAGCAATAATCTCTTCTGAACCATCCTTTCATGCCACTACATACAAGTGCACCTTAAGCATACTACTGTAGCTGCGCTCTATTCCGCAGTTTGGCTGGACTATAATTAATTTAGCCATTTCCCTAGAGATAATCAAATCAATGACATATATGTTAAAAGAACATTAAGGTACTGTTGTTTACCTTTCAAGTCAAAAGTTATTAAAAAGAAAAAAAAGTTACCCACATAAATTGTGGCTGAAAATAATTTAGGATTATTTTACAAAAGCCTTAAAAAGCATAACTTTTGACCTAATTATTCTAGTTCTAAGAATCTGCTCTAAGGAAATAATCAGGATTGGATGTAAAAGCTTTTCTGCAAGAATGTTCATTGTAAGAATCTTCATTATATATAACTAGACATAATTATAACAAAAATATTTAATTCTAAAAGTGATGCCAGCTTTAAGTAGCATGATTATGCATGATTTTTAAAGTTCATTTTCACCTATCCCATAATGAACACTTTTTTAAACTGGACTATTTTTTTATCTGAAAAATAGAATTTAAAGGAAGAATTAAGAGTTTTTAATTTAGCTTAGAAAAAGTTAGATCCTATGTGATCTAACTCTTCTTTCCAATAAAACAAAGGTTTCTTTTGCCATCAGTGCTTGAATAGATTAAAAGGAAATGTTTTTATATTGTAGTTAGAACTTTCAGTTAGATCATTAAAATCCTAAATATTAAGAATTGTTGAACATACTATAATTGTTTAAAGTCTTAGGAATTGGTTTTGCATTCAGATGAGACTAAAGCATTGGTGGCTATTTGAAATTTTGTTTGCAGTCTTGTTCTCTTGAGAACTTTGGCTTTAGAATGTTAGGTATCCTAATAACTTAAACATTGAAATATTGGTTAAGTTGGTATTAACCTGTTGAGTTACTATAACTCAAAATGTTTTTTTAAGCTTGAAATAACTGAGCCATTTATTTTCAAAATAATTTTAGGTTTTCTCTAAAAAAAACAATTCAGAAATGGACTACGTACTCATCTCTTTTTCATTAGTGGTGGAAAGGAAGCTAAATTTCAAATAGTAAATTTACTTTATATAACCTCTACTTTCAGTGGCTATATTAGTTTGACTCCTTACCTATTGTATTTGTTTTAATCATGAAACTTATAACAATTAGAGAATATTAACTAAGAATAAGGGTTCTAATGTCAGTCAAATATGGTTCAAATCTTGGTTCTACTATATATTAGATTTGTGACCTTGGGCAAATTACTTAACATCCAATAGTCTTAGTTTTCTTCATCTGTAAAATGGGGTTAAGATTGTTAGCTATCTCAAAGAATTTGTTCTAACATTTTTTGTGATAATGAGTATAACATTATAGTGAAAGTGAAATTTTGCCGAATATATATAATACCATCATATTCAGAAAATCAGAAAGTGAAATATAAACTGATCTTAAAATATTTTCTGTTCCTAAGATATATCTCTGCTTCAGAACTCTACATTTGTAGACAAAATAAACTAAGTATAACATGCAGAGTCAAGCAAGGAATTGAACTGAGATGCAGGTCTTCTTATAGACTAGAGGGCCGGTGCACAGACTGTGGATTGGTGGGGTCTCTCGGCCTGGCCTGCGCCCTCTCGCAGTCCGGGACCCCTGGGGGAGTGCAGTAGTGTGCAAAGATTCTCCGGAGGTGGCCAGGGGGAATCTCGAGCCTGGACCGGGCACCACACCGCTTCCACTCATCCCGACCCCACTGACCTGCCACCCCTATTCAGTAGCGCTGCTGCAGAAGCAGGAGAGGCTCATGCTGCCACAGCTGCACCTGTCAGCTGAGCTGCACTCCTGCTGTGGGAACGTACTGACCACCAGGGGGCAGCTCCTGCATTTAGCATCTGCCTCTTGGTGGTCAGTGCGCATCATAGTAACTGGTTAAACAGTTGATCGGTCGCTTAGGGTTTTCTATATATAGATAAGCACTGTAAATCTTCCCTTGAGAAATGTCCTTTGATTTTTTTTTTTGGTTTTGTTTTAATATTTTTATCTTATTTTAGAGAGAAAGGAAGGAAGACTGGGGGAGGGAGAGAGACAGTGATGTGAGATAGAAACCTTGATCGGTTGTCTCCTGTAAACACCCTGACCCATGACCTTTCAGTGCATGGGATGACCCCCCAACCAGCTGAGCGATGCCTGCCATGGCAAATATGACATGCAGAATCAAGCAAGGAATTGAACTGAGATGTAGATCTTATTATAGATAAGAGATGACCTTTGATGTTTTGAAATTCATTACCACAATTTTACTTTTGGGTCAATTTTGTAGATTTCAGAGGTGATGGATTTGTTTGGTGAGCCTTCTTCCAAGACAATTTTTAAAACTAAATGCAGTAGTGAAACTGGACCTGGCTTGGAAACACTTTGAAATAAAACATATGAACTTCAATTTGGTTCCTAATAACTGCAAAAAATTGTATAAGTTTAAAACTTCTATCTAGCTCTTATACCAAAAGGAGTGGGGCACTCCATTTAGAAATAATAGAAATTTTGAGTTTGATTTCTTTCCAAACCATTAGTAATAATGAAAAGTGAACAGAAAGAAAAGACCAGAATAATAGGAGTCTGTTTGAAATATATCTAGTAAGTTATTTTATAATGATCTGTTTCTTGGCAGTATCAGAATACTTATTATGGTATAGTCATACAATGGAATATCTATAATAATAAAAACATAATATGCTAATTAGACCGGATGTCCTTCCGGATGAAGCCGAGGCTGTGAGGGAAGCCAGGCAAAGGAAGGCCTACTCTTGCACGAATTTTGTGTATCGGGTCTGTGTGTGTGTGTGTGTGTGTGTGTGTGTGTGTGTGTGTGTGTGTGTGTATGTGGGATATATATATATATACATGTTTTTTAAAGTGATTTGGCTCTTAGAATAAAAGATAGGGGTAGAGATTTTTGTATGTGACCCTTTGACTAAAATTTATGTAGTTTAAGATAGCTGTATCAAAATGGAGAAACCAGTTTCAAGAGAGAAGGAAGCAAGAACTAGCATTTATTGAGGGTTTGTAAGGTGTCAGAAGCTTTACATAAATGATCTTGTTTAATCTTCAGTAACAAATGAATAGGCATTATTTTTCTCCAGTTTACAGATGAAGAAAGCTAAGTTCCAGAGTTATAAATCCCACAGGTAGTAAGTGGCAGAGCCCAAGTTTGAATCTAGATCTGACTGATTCCAAAAATCATGTTTCTGCTGTTGTACAATGGCTCCTTTAGCAGAAGCATCTCTACCTGCCTCATACATACATTCTATATTGTAGATATTTGGATGGCTGCTCTGGAATATTTTCATTTGCTACCTTTCTTGTGTATAATAAATAGTTTTGGTAGAATTGAGTACTTCAATTTGCTATTTTTTAATGCCAGCTACATAAGATATGTCTGACCTATAATGTGATCATGTTTTTCTTTTTTTAAGAATAAAAATAAAAATACAGGTAGTCCTCGGGTTACGTCGGACTCAATGTACTCGACGTACGTCGTTTCGTGGTTATGTCGCCATCTCCCATTTATTTATGTAAAAAAAAAAATGTTCTGTCATTTCGACGTATATGTGCTTTATGTTTTTTATTGTTTATTTACCATAAGTAAAGGTCAGGAATTGTTATCTTTATTTTTTTTACTATTTCACTTCATTACTGCTGTGTGTGTGCTCCACATGAGTGACATAGGTGCTTATGTAGGTAGGTTCCGCCTTAATGGTGAAAATCACATTACGTCACACCGTAGGAACAGATCTCCGACGTAACCCGAGGACCTACTATATGTGAATATATTTCTTTCCTATTATTTATGAATTTTTGTTCTTCCTCCCCCAGAACTTTATGAAATCTTCCTATCAAGAGCGAAAGAACGGTGCAAAAGCCTCAGTGAAACAAGTTCAGAGAATGATACAGAAGGTGTGATTATTATTGTTTTTCTTTCCAATGAAAGGGAAACTTTATTGAGGCCCCAGCGCCATGGGATTCAGCAGGCCACCCTGCAGGCCAGAGGAGGGGGTGATGGAGGGATCTTATTTAACCTTCATGGGGCACAGGTTGTTGGTGTGGCTGTACTTCTTGCAGCAGCTGACAGCAGGGGCTGCAGGCAGGTGTAATGTTTGTGGCAGATGATTTTGTCACAGTTATGCTTCTGGGCGAGCTGGCAGAGGGAGGGCTTGATGATACCATCCTGCAGATGAAGCACCAAGTGCAGGGTGGCCTCTCTAAATATTGTAGTCTGAGAGGTGTGGCTATCCTCCAGCTGTTTGCCCACAAGGATCAGACACTACTGTTCAGATTGTGTTGGATTTTAGCTTTGACATTCTTAGTAGTGTCACTGTGCTTAACCTCCATGGTGATGATCCTGCCAGTCAGGGTCTTCACAAAGACCTGCATCTCTTCATTTGCTGGGGAGGCTGCTCTGACCCTTGTTGAAGAGAAGGGGTGTGATGATATTTTGTTAACAAAAATTTTTGTATGAAAGTCCAGTCACTGAAGATTATATCATGGTTATTAATTATTACCATGTCATCCCAATGTGTCAGGAACTATAGAATTGCTTTACATATATTACCTACTCTAATGTTAATAACTCTTTAAGTAGGTAATATCCTGGATGATATAGGAGGAAACTCAAAGTAGTTAATTTATTAGTAATGAAGCCATGCTGTAAACCCAAGCTGTTGGACTCCAGAGCCCAGGATTTAATTGTAGCCGTTAAGAATAATAGGGGCTCTTACTATTTTTAGGCCAACGTGTTTTGTTTTTTAATCCCCACCTGAAGAAATTATTTCCATTGTTTTTAGAGCGAGTAGAAGGGAGGGAGGAAGGGAGAAAGGGAAACATGCATGTGAGAGAGATACATTGGTTGGTTGCCTCCCACACGTGCCCCAACTTGGCTAGGGATCAAGCCTACAACCCAGGCACATGCCTTTGACCAGGAATTGAACCCGAGACCCTTTGGTCACAGGATGACACATTAACCATGGAATACCCCCACCATGACCCAACTTACAACTTAAAATAGATGATCTTTATACCTCATTTGTCTCCTCTCTCACTGACTTTCACTCACTTCCTAATACATATTTCTTATAATTCTTATGCCTAATCTTTATTTAATTCACTTATATGCTCCTTTTATCCCTCCACTCATTAATTTTCTCCTGATCATTTGGGAAAAGATCATTTTTTTTCTGTTACCATAATTTATTAAGTTTAGGTAAATTTGTTCAACCATCTTTTGTCCTTAAATTATGAAAACCAAGATAGCAGCATAGGTAAACACCTAAACTGCTGCTTCGCACAACAATTTCAAAACTACAACTAAAAGACAAAATGGACATCATTCAGAACCACAGGAAGGCTGGCTGAGTGGAAATTCTACAACTAGAAGGAAAGAGAAAAGCACACTGAGACTCAGAGGGGCTGCAGGAGGCAGAGAGGACTGGCAACTGAGTGTACAGCTGGCTTTCTCACACGGGAGGGAGACAAAAGTTCCTGACTGCTCTGAACTCCAGTTCCGGATGAGACTCTGGGGATCCAGACTCATTCAGGGAGAAACTGGACTGTCTGGCAATGGGTGGAACTCAAGGGCAGCTTTCTCCCAGAGGTACTTGCAGTGATTACCAGGGGACACTGAGACACAGGAGCCTATTAGGGCAGGCTTGACAGGAAAATAATGCTCTCTGCTCCACTTTGAGACTCCGCCCTATCCAAGATGAGCAGAGAGGTTTTTACAAGTCTTGTCTCATAAGGTTGTCTCCACCACAAAAGTTCTCCCAGCATAGACACAGCTAATCCTCACAGCCAATTGGCCTGGAGGTCATTTTCTCCTAGTGATACCAACAACAATCAAGGCTTAACTACAACAAGCCTGTACACACAGCCCACCAAGGGATGCACCAAGAGTGTCCACCTCAGGTAACTGGAGAGTCTGAGCAACTAGGCCCTATAGGACACCTAGCACACAAAGCCACTCTACCAACTCAGGGAAGCAGCCAAAATTCAGAACCAAAGAAACAGGTCACAGATGAAAGAAATGGAGGAAAGCAAATGACTGGATATAGAGTTCAAAACCAGGTTTTAAGGTTTTTCAAGAATTCTCTAGAAAAGACAGATAAATTTAGTGAGACCCTTGAGGATATGTAAAAGGACCAACTAGAAATTATAAATCTAATACAGAGATCTAACAGCAGACTAGAGGATTGTAAGAATCAAGTCAAGGATTTGAAATACAAAGAAGCAGAAAACACTCCACTGGAAAAGCAAAGAGAAAAAAGAATCCAAAAATATGAAGATAGTGTAAGGAGCCTCTGAGACAACTTCAAGCATAGCAACATCCGAATTATGGGGGTGCCAGAAGAAGAGAGAGAGCAAGATACTGAAAACCTATTTGAAGAAATAATGATCAAAAACTTCCCTCACCTGGTGAAAGAAATAGACTTACAAGTCCAGGAAATGCATAGAACCCCAAACAAAAGGAATCCAAAGAGGACCACACTAAGACATATCATAATTAAAATACCAAGAGCAAAAGACATAGAATATTAAAAGCAGCAAGAGAAAAACAGTTAACTACAAGGGAGCACCCATATAACTGTCAGCTGGTTTCTCGACAGAAACTCTGCAGGCCAGACAGGAGTGGCAAGAAATATTCAACGTGATGAATAGCAAAAATCTACAACCAAGAATACCCAGCAATTATTCAGAATTGAAGGGCAGATAAAGAGCTTCACAGATAGAAAAAGCTAAAGGAGTTCACCACCAAACCTGTATTATATGAAATGCTGAAAGGTATTCTTTAAGAAGAGGAAGAAAAAGAAAAATGTTAAGATAAAAATTATGAACAACAAATACATATCTATCAACAAGTGAATCTAAAAATCAAGTGAATTAAAAATCTGATGAACAGAACAAACTGGTGAATATAATAGAATCAGGGGCATAGAAAGATAGTGGATTGACATTTCTCAGGGGTAAAGGGTGTGAGGGGTGCAGGAAGAGACTGGACAAAAATCGTACACCTATGGAAAAGGACATTGGGGAGGTTGGTAAGGGCAAAGGGTGGGTTGGGAACTGGGTGGAAGGGAGCTATGAAGGAAAAAAGAGGAATACTGTAATTGTAATAATCTGAACAATAAACATTTATTAAATTAAGAACCATTTTTCTGCCAGTCACTTTTCTTTCTGTATTTATTCTACTTAGTAGAAAGCAAACCCTCTTTTCTTGCCTGTATGTACAACTCTAAAAATGAACGTGGCTTAGGATAGAGAAATGGTGCATATCGTATCGCATAGTGGTTTTCTTTGAGTATGTAAACATCCTTATTAAATTCGAGCATGGGTATCCACTCACCTAGGAAAGGCTTTTCTCTTTCTAGGATTTAAATTCTCTGGACCTCTCTGTGTATACAACTCTGTTATGCCCTTTTAAAAAAAAAAGATACTTGAAATGTTTTTATCTATTTATTGTGGGAGTGATACTCTACCTACCCTCTATTAAAAACAACAACAAAACAAAACAAAAAAAACCCTATCCTAACTGGTTTGGTTCAGTGGATAGAGTGTCGGCCTGTAGACTGAAAGGTCCCAAGTTCGATTCCGGTCAAGGACATGTACCTTGGTTTCAGGCACATACCTAGGAGGAAGTGTACAGGAGGCAGCTGATCAATGTTTCTAACTCTATCCCTCTTCCTTCCTCTCTGTAAAAAATCAATAAAATGTATATATTTTTAAAAGTACCTATAAAAAAAAAGGAAGTAGAAATCCTCCAACATATAACTTTCTGATAAATGTATAGATGTATTCTTCACAGAAGAAGCTCTAAATTCCAGCAAAAGCTGTGTGGCATTTCTTTAAGTTTCTGGATTGTTCAGTTTTTAACCTAATCCTTAAGTAACATATATTCCATGTGATCATTCTGTGTTTGTAAGATTGAACTGGATATAGCCAAGTAATAATTGTAACTTTATTTACCTGACAAATATAGGTGTATCTATTGCTGATCGGGAGGCCAGTCTGGAATTAATTAAGTTGGACATATCCCGTACATTTCCATCTCTCTACATCTTTCAGAAGGTGAGGGTTTCCAACCAGATTTTTAACTACTTTTAAAAAAATCCAAGTGAACAAATTCTCTAAATTCAGAGCTATTATTATTTAAAGGCAAAACTATAAAAATTGGGGAATTTATATTAAAAAATGTGAAACTTGTAGGAAAATTTTAATGGAAATGTTATTTTATTCCACTGACTGAATGCATTGCAGTGAGCATAGCACATAAAAATTTTATATAGTAGGTACTTGATTAATTATCATTAAGCTGAATTTCTTTATTTTACTTTTTATTCTGTAAAAATATTTGAAATTTAACTATTTTGCCTAGTAAATTGTATAAATATAAAGGAATTTGTCCCCAAATTTACAAATTTTCAGAATTACTATTGAAATGGGGGGAAGGGCTTTTTGTTTCTGCAGACTCTTAAGAAGTTCCTTAAAAAAGAAAAGTTTCTTACAGGGATATAAAGTACAGCATAGGGAATATAGTGAATAAAGTTGCTTATACTTTATGAGAAATTATTACATTTTATGTATATTTTATATTTGATGCAAATCTTTAATATATGGAATTTCTCTATCTTTAGATTGATAAAATAACAAACATTTTTACTATTAAGATAAAAATTATTAGTAAACTTAATTTAGTGTACCTTGATGGTATTTTTTTTTTTTTTGGCTGAAGTTGTATTATATGAAATGGAACATTCTGTTTTCCTCATAATCTTATTGTACCAAATCCAGAAATCTTTAAAATGGTGCATAAACTATATAGCTTATGTCCCTCAAGTGAGTTTGACTTTTTGTTGTTTAGGATTATATATTTTGAAACTAATTCTTTAGAAAGCATCTTGGCAGAATGCATTTAGAATATTTCTGACAATGATTAAATATATTAACTAAAATTAATTATTTGGGAAATGCTAAAGTTTATCAACATGATATTTGACAAGTAACTTGGAGACAATTATTTGTATAGTATGACATTTCATTTTTCTCTCCAAAGGGTGGCCCATATCATGATGTTTTACATAGTATCTTAGGGGCATATACATGTTACAGACCTGATGTTGGTTATGTAAGTATTTGTTTCCATCTGTTTTTTTAATGTAAACACTTATTATAATTTCTCCAAAATGTGTATATCTCTGTGTCTTTTTTCTTCGGGCCTATCAACTTATCCAGAAAGGAACCTTTTCTTCTCCTACTAGAGATCTATGAGGCTGGCTGCCAGCGTTCTGGGAGAGCAGCTGGGGATTGCACCAGTCAGTTTGTAAACTTGCATTTATTGCTTCTGCTGTTGGTCTGGTGCCTTCTCCCCTTCTCCCTAACTTTCCTTTCCATAACTGTGCTTCCAGGTTGAGGGAAGCAGAGTGGGGGAGGGAATTTACTCCTTTTACAGATTGTCAACCAATCCTAGTTTTATTTTATTTATTTATTTTTATTTTTTATTTATTTTACTTTATTACTCACCTAAGGATATTTTTTCCATTGACATTTAGAGAGAGTAGAAGGGAGGGAGGGATGGAAGAGAGACAGACATCAATTCAAGAGAGACACATTCATTGGTTGCCTCTCACACGCGCAACAACCAGCCCGAGGATCGAACCTGAAACTCATGTACATACCCTTGATCAGGAACCAGATCCATGACCCTTTAGTGTGACAGTTGACATTCTAACCACTGAGCAATAACAGCCAGAGCACTTACCACCTTTTTTTTTTTAATATATTTTATTGATTTTTTTACAGAGAGGAAGGGAGAGGGATAGAGAGTTAGAAACATCAATGAGAGAGACATCGATCAGCTGCCTCTTGCATGCCCCCTACTGGGGATGTGCCCGCAACCAAGGTACATGCCCTTGACCGGAATAAAACCCAGTACCTTTCAGTCTGCAGACTGACGCTCTATCCACTGAGCCAAACCGGTTTTGGCAGCACTTACCACCTTTTAATAAAACATGATTTACTTATTTGTTGTTTATTGTGTAGCTGTTTCTTCTAAACTATAAAGAATATAATTCATTCACTGAGGTATCTCAAGTACCTAGAATAATATCTGTCATCCTCTATAATCAAAGGCTAATATGCAAATTGTCCCCTTGATTGGGAGTTCAACTGGGAGTTTGACCAAAGGGCGGGGCTGGTTAGCCAACTGCCCATGGTCCTTCCCCCAGCCAGCACCACCCTCAGTTAGCTTCCCTCACCCCAATTGGGTGGGGGTGGCCCACCAACCACTCTTGGCTCCTCCTCCCAGCCAGCCCCGCCCAATCTGCCTAATCGGGGCCGGTCACTGGACCCCACTCATGCACGAATTTGTGCACTGGGCCTCTAGTATGGTGATAAGCACCTAATAAATATTTGTTGAGTGAGTAAGTGAATGAACAAATGTACAAATGAAGATGCAACAAAATAAGAGTAAGTTGTACCAGGTAGCCATCCTATTGTGAGGTCTCTAAGATTCTTCTACTTTAAGACAAAGGTGAGAAGATGAAGTTTTATGAAGGTTCTGGTTAAACTTGGCAAATTGAATAGTCACAGAAGCTGGAGAAGAAGTAAGAGAAGAACAAAGAAATAATGGGTCACAGAAGCTAAAGGAATGCTGCTTAGTGGGTAGGAAATTGTCCACTGGGTTTTAAAATAAATACCATTGGTCAACCTGGTTAAAGAAGTTTCAGACAGTATAGTAATGGAGTGGGAATCCAGATTGAAATGTGCTAAAAAATGTTAAGGTTGCTAAGAAAATTGAAACAGAGGTATTATTCCAAATACTCTTAGTGGCCTCTCTGTGTAACTCTATTATACAATGAAGATCTAATATATTTACAATAGCAGTTCCATGCCATCTGCCTGCTCAAAAATGTAAAATAGCTCTGTATAACTCTCAGGCAAGCACCTAGATAGCTTAGCCTTTTACTTGAGGCCTTTTCCAATTTATAAGTATAACCTACTTTTTCTAATTTCTTCCATTATTCCCATTATAAGTCTTGTGTTCTAACTGAGCTGGTTCTATATGTCTTCACTCATACTTCTTTCTCTTTTTGGAATGGCTGTTTTCTTATTTCCTCCTCCTACCTTTACAGGAATCCAGCCTCATTATCCCAACCTCCACACCTCTTCTTTCTTGGAATTTCAGTGGCATTTCTCAGGGATTGCTTTTATCCTTTTTAAAAAAATATTTTTATTGTCTTCTAGAGAGAGAGAAAGGAAGGGGAAAAGAGAGAGAAACATGGATATGAGAGGGAAACATTGATTGGCTGCCTCCTGCCACAGGTATGTGCCCTGACCAGGAATCAAATCGTCAACCTTTTGGTGCCCTGAACAATGTCCAACCACGTGAGCCACACCAGCCAGGGCAACCTTTTTTATTCTTAGTCCTCACTTCCTGCCTCAGACAGATGTATTATAACAATGGAGACCATCACCTTGTTTTTATTAAACTTTGTGATTCTATACTTTGAAAGACTTCAGAGGAAGATGAAATAAACTAATACACTGAGATAGGCTTTTGTAGCAAGTAAAAGCTGATACATTTTCCCAAAGTTTTTCTTTTCATTTATTTTTTTAATTTTTATATATATTTTTTTATTGATTTCAGAGAGGAAGGGAGAGAGAGAAACATCAAAGATGAGAGAGAATCATTGATTGGCTGCCTCCTGCAGGCCCCTTACAGGAATGGAGCCTGGAACCCTTCAGTCTACAGGCCAATGCTCTATCGACTGATCCAAACCAGCTAGGGCAAAAAAATTTTCTTTTTAAACCACACCATATAATAATAAAATTTTAAATAGGGAGATTTTATAATAATTGAGTTCTCTGTATTTACCTTTGTTGTGGGGGAAAAGATATCTTAGTTAATTTTACCTTATAATATTACTTAGTAATTTTTCAGGAATGCAATATAAACACTATAGAATTATTATTATTATAAAACCATTTTGATTAATTTACGTTCCCTTTGAAGGTCCAAGGGATGTCCTTCATAGCAGCAGTTCTTATTCTCAATTTGGAAGAGGCAGATGCCTTCATTGCATTTGCAAATCTCCTGAATAAGCCATGCCAGCTGGCCTTCTTCCGTGTGGATCACAGCATGGTATGGACATTGGGAAAGAATTGTGTTCCTTGTTGACTGTCAGTTTCAGAGTCTGAATGCCCTTTTAAATATGTTTTTAGTGGTTTATAGATACAGAGAAAGAAAAAGGGATAGAGATATAGAAACATCAGTGAGAGAAACATATCGTCTATCAACTGCCTCCTGCCCGCCCCTTTCTAGGGATCAAGCCCCAAAACCAGGGCATATATTCCTTGACCAGGAATTGAACCTCAGTCTCTTAGTTCCTGGGTCAATGCTCAACCACACCAGCTGGACTGGATGCCCTTTAGATTGTGAAAACAATAGAAGGCTAAAGTAATCTGATCTAAAAATAAACTTTTCTTATGCTAAGCAAAATAAGTCAGGCAGAAAAAGCTGAGAACTGTATGATATTTGCTCATGTGGAATATAAAATTGAAACTCGTGGACACAGTACTGGGGTGGTTGCCAGAGGGGACAGGGGATTGATGGGGGCCTAATATATGGTGATAGAAGATGATGTGACTTTGGGTGGTGAGCACAGTGCAACTTACAGGTCCTGTAACATAGAAACCTATATGATCCTATTAACCAGTGTCACCTCAAGAAACTTAATAAAAGAATAATAAATTTTTCATTGAAATACAGTTTTATGAATGCATGATGAAAACTCAAAGAAGTGCTAAGCAAGAGTTTCTGTTACTTTAAGGATTTATTTCTCTATTTCTATAGCCTATTCTTTAATAATTTTATCGATATTTCCATTTTTAGATGTTGAAATATTTTGCAACATTTGAAGTATTTTTTGAAGAAAATCTCTCCAAACTATTTCTTCATTTCAAATCTTATAGTCTTACACCAGACATATACTTGATAGACTGGTAAGTGTTAACTTAGTAACATGAAATATAATAATTAAAAGGAAACAAAGGATCACTTTTTGTGTGTTTTAGGAACTAAAGTAAACTCATGCAGAGGATCATGAATATAAAAAACTCTTCCCTTACAAATAAAGAAGCTCACATTTTTGTGGGGAGGCATTTGATTAAGAGCATGGACTCTGGGGTTGAAATCAGAATCTCTCAGTTTGTGTTTTAGTTTCTTACCTATGAAAGGAGAATAATATATTTTGAGTTATAGTGAGGGTGTTTTACATGGATTATCTCATGCAATGCCTAGTTCATACTAAGCTTTCAGTGTTGGTTGCTATATCTTGTTAACACACCAGGGCTTATGATAGTTACTATAGTGTGATATTTTTTTAAAAAACGGGGGGCTTTATTTCAAGGCTTTGTCCAGCTTTCTGACAGGAATGATGTCTCATTTAGGTGCTAATGTCTTTTTTCAACTTTACAATTCCAGCTTCTCTGTTTTAACCTAGAGGGTTTGCCCAAGACTGGTGAGCAGTAGCCAGTTGATTATAGAATGGCAGGTAAATTTTGCCAAAGAGATGGCGGAGTTGATCTTAAGATAGGTTAAAAGTACATCTGAAACATTTAAACCTTAAATCCTAATCATTTGAAATAAGTGGATTTCATGTAAATTTTTAATATAGGAAAAGAAATAATTAATGGCATTGAGCAAATATGATATCTTCCCAGTTATTTGGGCTTCTTTTACTTAGGCTTTTTTTTTTTTTAAGTTATTTTTCAGTGTATTCTCTTCCACTAGGAATGTTAGAGTTCCTCTGGATTATATCATGGGACCCAGAGAACCAAGATCAGATATTAAATTTGTAAAGAAGGGGAAAAAATAACTCAGTTGTCAGCCTTGATGACTGTGAACAGAGGCACATCAGGGTCATAACTGATACAGGAAACAGGATGGAACTGATAATGAGCGAGTACCACATATTAGAAATTGCCGAGGCACTATGTATTTCTACTTTAAGAAGTAGACAGATTTTTGTTTCACTGCCTCTGTTGAATTTATTATATACAAATCCTAGAATCAATTGTGTGAGAAAAATAGGAATAAAAAAGTGGCAGTGCTAGTGAGTTTTTTGTTATTGTTTTTTGTTGTTGTTGTTGTTAGAGTTTTTAGTTCCCTTTCTCAAGTTTCATCAGCCCTAACCTGTAAAACACAGTCTGTGTTAAAACTGTGTACTTTCTTTGCCAATGAACTTTAAGGAGAAGTTCTCTAGCTCCTATTCTCCCTACTTCCCCAACCAGAATGCCACCCTGAAGCACCACTGGATAATGAATTACATGATCAGACATGTCAGCAAGGATGTGAAAAAACCATTTTGGTGATTCTGTTAGAGCATATACATTGCTCCAAAAGAAGTAGTAAGTAAAGTTTGGTTAAGGGAGAAAAAAAATATAACCAGTGGATGTTTGTGGAAGGAGAAGAGAAAAGAGAAAAGTAAGATTTTATAATTTTGTATTTAGGTTACTAAAAAATGATACTTGGGTTTCTTATATAATAACAATAACTAACTTTTATTGAGTATTTCTTATGTGCCAGTCACTGTTCTAAAAACACTTCACATATGTTAACCTCTTATTTTTTAAAACAATCTTAAGATGTAGGTTACATTCTCTTTTGTTTACTAATAAGGAAATTGAGGTACTACAAGAATAAATAATCTTGCTCAAAGTAACACAACTAATAAGTTGCATATCTAAGATTCAGACTCAGGCATTCTGGTTTCAATGCCATACCCTTAACAGCTAGGCTGTTCTGCCACTCTAGTGTGGGCCATGTCTCTACATAAGGTTGTAAATTCACATAATTTACTTAGTATTCCTTAATTTTGTATTACCCAAGCTGTTTGAAAAAACCATATTTCATTGGCCTTTTTATCCCTAATTAAGCACTGTGTTTTTTTTAAATATAGAGATGCCTAATGAGTGAATGAATAAAATGAAAATTTTCAATGACTATTTTTCCCCCTAATTTTAGGATCTTCACCCTATATAGCAAATCACTACCACTTGATCTGGCATGTCGAGTTTGGGATGTATTTTGTAGAGATGGAGAAGAATTTTTATTTAGGACTGGATTAGGGATCCTGCGATTATATGAAGATATTCTCCTGCAGATGGATTTTATTCATATAGCACAGTTTCTAACTAAATTACCAGAAGATATTACGTCAGAAAAGCTGTTCAGCTGTATTGCAGCAATTCAGATGCAGAATAGCACCAAAAAATGGCCTCAGGTAGAGTGACATTTTTCCTACTTCTAATAGATGTGTTAAAACAATCAGTTGATTTCTTATTTAAAAAAAAAAAAGAAAAAGTTATGTATTTCTCAAGTATTAGTGCTTAAATTTTTTTTTTAATATATTTTATTGATTTCTTACAGAGAGGAAGAGAGAGGGATAGAGAGTTGGAAACATCGATGAGAGAGAGACATCGATCAGCCGCCTCCTGCACAACCCCTATTGGGGACGTGCCTGCAACCAGGATACATGCCCTTGACTGGAATCGAACCTGGGACCTTCCAGTCCGCAGGCTGACGCTCTATCCACTGAGCCAAACCGGTTTCGGCAGTGCTTAAATTTTTTAAAAAACCTTTTAAAAATAATACTTGACTTTGAAAGAGCAAGAGTTTAAAACATTCTCTTTCACCTCTCCAAATCTGTGGATTTATTTTTCTGTAAATTCAGTAATACTTTATGATTTTAGTGAAGTACAACCTATAATAGTCTTTGCCAAAGCAAATATTATTTTTGTATTTCAAATAGACAGCAATTATATTAAACACCTGTTGTGTACTAAGGATTTGCAATAGAAAGAAAATAATGTATGATCCTGGCTTTTTAGATGCTTAGTCTTGTAAGGGAAGCAAACATTGGGAATCTAATTAACATGAAAGATAGTATTATTTGCATCATGAATGATAGACAATAGGCATTATAAGTAAGCTCAGTTTTATGGCTTATGAAAATGAAATATAAGGATATCGGTCCAGAAAATGTTCTTTTACCAAATAATAATTTAAGACTACAGGGTGGGGCAAAAGTATGTTTACAATTGTGAGAACACAAAATACAGAGTTTATTCTTGTTTTATTGTTTATTAATTATTATATTATTTTCCATGTAAGGAACTGTAACCCTACTTTTGCCCCAACCTGCATTTAACAAGTGATGAAAACTGAAAACTAAAATCATAATATTGGGTTGAAACAAAAGGATTTGAGAATGACAGTCTCTTAAATTTAATTGTTGATATATTATAGTTATTTAATTCTCTTAAATCTACATGGTAGTTTTTTGAGGATTAATCTTTACTCTGTATAATTTCAGGTCTTTGCATCTGTAATGAAGGATATTAAAGAAGGAGACAAGAATAATAGTCCTACTCTGAAAAGCTAATCTTCAAAACTAATAGACTAATTGGAATATAAGTGTCTTTTGATAAAAGTTTTTTGTTTCCTGTGCTATATGAATATGTCAAAAGGATGGAGAAATCTAAAAGAATGAAGACATGGAAAACTGCTGATTTTGAATTCCATGGCTGAAGTAAATGAAATAAGTAACCTATTGACAGTATTAATTTTTTAAAAAGTATTTTGTAGGGAATGTCATTTTACAAAAGAAAAAGTTAAAATGACTAGTTTATACTCCATAATTTGGAGTGAACAGTAATGCAATAAAAATTTTTTAACAGCTTTGAAGATACTTTAAACTTTACATCTTTTTTTTTTTTTTTTTTAACAGTTACATATAAAAGCACTTTGGAGGTCAGAGCAGGATTGTTAAATACTACTTTAACTTCCAAAATACTATTTGAAATAAACACCTTAGTACAGATATTGTCTATCTCAAGTTCTGACCTTTTGAAGATTTTATAGACCAAGGATAAGCAACTTTGGTTGTAAGTTATTTAAGTTACTGAAGTTTATCTTCATTCACAGGTTGGGACAAATCTTGATTATCTGGGGACTGGAAATACTTGGGAAGTTTATTTGCATATGTTTTTCCACTGTATCATGTCTATTTGTTTTTTAAAGAGAATTTTTTTTCCTCCCTTAGGTAATTCCTATTAAATTTAGCCTTTCTGTTTCTAGTTTAAAAAATTGTTCATCTTGTAATTTAAGAAAGCTAATTGGTAGAATCTTTGCACTTTAGTGGACTGAAGACTTGATTTGGGGAGTAAGTCCATAAATATAAATGAGATTTCTTTTTTCCACTGGTAAGAGTAAAAAAGTATGAATTCTGACAGTTCTTGGCAAGACTTGAGGTTTTTTAGTTAAAATTCCTTCACTGTAGAAATAAAATTGGTTAATTTCAGTTTGAAATTTGAAATCTTAATATGTAACCAAGTTTATGACTTGTAAAATACTGTGCATAATTTTCTAATCAACGTAAATAAGAGTAAAAGATAAAGTGTACTTTTTTCTAATGAGTCTAACTTTGATGGTATAGTGGATAGACAAATTATTAATTATTGGTAAACTGACATTAAATTTATTATAATATGTTTAATACTTATATCTAAAATAAATCACTTGAATATTATGAGTGATATATAATATGTTGTTTGATTAATAACATATATAGTGTGCTTTTATGTTGCAGTTTGGTTTGAAACAACACAGCACACTATTTCTGTTAGTGATATATTATCTTCAAACTAACAAGCTTGAGAATCTTGTTAGTGTAGTGACTGCCTCTTTAAGAGTATGGACCAGATGTGCCCGGATATTTTTACCCCATGGGTCATTCTAGCCTAGGGACCACTAGTGGAACCCCCAAAAGTTAACTCCTGTCATAGGAGCTTCCTTAGTGGAAACTAGTAGTGTATTAAAATATTGAGGGGGTATCCAGGGTCTTATAAAAGGTTTTATAATAACATTTTGACTCTGGTAAATACTTCCTTCACATTGGTGACTCGATAGAGGGAGTGTAAGACCTGGCAGTAATCTCATTGAGGTTATTCTACCTGCCTGAGTTTAATCTTCCTTTTGTGTATGTCTTTCCTGAGTTGGACCTAAGTTACTGTATTTCTTTTTCTCATTTTTATTATTGTACAGTTTCTTTACCTTTCAAGTATAAATGTATATATAAAATGTAAATACAAGGAATTCACTAAAAACCACTATTAACAAGTACTGTGTAAATAAAACTTGTAAGCAGAGTAATTACGTGAAATGAGTCTTCATTACTTTGGGGATATCTGGTTTATTTAACCACATTTGGAGAAGAAGAAAAAAGGAATGAACTTTTTTGTTGCCAAATTTCTCTTCCAAGGGTGAGACTGACAGTACTGGCAGCTAAAATATTGTATTGTATCATGCCTTGTACCTTCCATACAGGCAGTATGGAGTTATTTACATAGTCAATATATGAGAGTTTTTCTTTTGGTTAAAGCATATTTTCAATTAAAATATAACTTTTCCTACAGTCCCCAAGACACTGAAATTTAACATGGTGTTTCATTGTGTAATATTAGACATGGAAAATTAAATATCTAATATTAGACTATATGAAACACCATGTTAAATTTCACGGTATCTTTTCATAACCCATTTTTGTTTAGATAAGATAAAACTATTTTGTATTCCAGGAGTATATTCAAATAGCAGAGATTGGTATAAAAGAGGCAAAAAATATGTGAGGTAGCATTGAAAAATTTATTTTAATTTGTCATGACTAGTTGACATAATTCAGTAAACAAAGTTTTGCCTCTGGGGGGAAAATTGATTTTTGTATCAAATTCATATTATTTTGATGTTGTCAGAGCAGTATCTAAAATATGAATTCCCAAATGTAGTAAAATTTAATTAATTAGAACTTCACTGCTTCATAATATGTAAAGAAAAAAGTTAAAGTTTTTTTTTTTTTTTAAGGTTTCAGGGAAATCTCACTTCAGAGAGAGAAGAAAGCCTTGGTCTTTAGATATTATATATATATACATACATATATATATATACATATATATATAGTATGTTTTTTATTTTTTAATACATTTTTTATTGACTTTTTACAGAGAGGAAGGGAGAGGGATAGAGAGGTCGGAACATCGATGAGAGAGAAACATCGATCAGCTGCCTCATGCACACCTCCCACTGGGGATGTGCCCGAAACCAAGGTACATGTCCTTGACCAGAATCGAACCTGGGACCTTTCAATCCACAGGCCGACAGTCTATCCACTGCGTCAAACCGGTTTTGACAGTATGTTTTTATTGATATCAGAGAGGGAGAAACATTAGCGATGAGAATCATCCATTGGCTGCCTTCTGCATGCCTCCTACTGGAGATGGAGCCCGAAAACCAGGCATGTGCCCTGACCTGGAATCAAACCAGGACCTCCTGTTTATGGGTCGATACTCAACCATTGAGCAATACCAGCTGGGCTATATAAATACTTTTTAAACCCTCACCGGAGGATATGCCCATTGATTATTAGAGGAAGAAGGAGAGAGAGAGAGAGAAGAGAAGAGAGAAACATTGATCAGCTGCCTCCCATAAGGGCTTACACCCACAAACCAGGTATGTGCCCTGACGGGGAATTGAACCCTCCACCTTTTTGGTGTGTGGAACAATACTCCAACCAACTGAGCCACCCGGCCAGAGACTTGCAACCAGGAAGCAGAATGGGCAGCCACTGCTCCTCTCAGGCTAATGCCCTGACCAGGCCTTTAAAAATATTGTTTGGCCGAAAATGGTTTGGCTCAGTGGATAGAGCATCGGCCTGCAGACTGAAGGGTCCCAGGTTCCATTCCGGTCAAGGGCATGTACCTTGGTTGTGGGTACAACCCCAGTGGGGAGTGTGCAGGAGGCAGCTGATCAATGTTTCTTTCATCAATGTTTCTAACTATCTCCTTTCCTCTCTCTGTAAAAAATCAATAAAATATATTAAAAAAAATATTGTTTGGCCCTAACTGGTTTGGCTCAGTGGATAGAGCATCTGCCTTCTGACTGAAGGGTCCCAGGTTTGATTCTGATCAAGGGCATGTACCTTGGTTGCGGGCACATCCCCAGTAGGGGGTATGCAGGAAGCAGCATGTTCCTCTCTCATTGATGTTTCTAACTCTCTATCCCTCTCCCTTCCTCTCTGTAAAAATCAATAAAATATATATTTAAAAAAATAGTTTGCTAATAGTTTAATTGCAATGGAAGTTAATTACCTGGCACTTTGATGAATGCAGGAACATTTGTTAAGCTCTGATTATGTGCCAAGCACTGACTTTAATATTTTAATAATTGAAATAAAGTTACCAAGCTTGGGAAGTTAGCAAAATTGCATTTTTTTTCTAGGCATTCTACCATTCATATTGATGTTCCTTGATTTCAATTAATGAGATTTTACTATGTGTATTTCATTATGTGCATTTGGTTTATTTTCTAATAAGCCCAGGAAGGAAATTTGAATTTAAAAAAAATTGCATTGCAAAAGTGTTTAATTTGCTGAACATTTAAGTAAACAGTATTTTCATTATTTTATTTAAGGTAAAATGACTTGCACTATTTTTTAAAATATATTTTATTGATTTTTTTACAGAGAAGAAGGGAGAGGGATAGAGTTAGAAACATCGATGAGAGAGAAACATCAATAAGCTGCCTTCTTGCACACCCCCTACTAGGGATATGCCTGCAACCAAGGTACATGCCTTTGACTGGAATCGAACCTGGGACCCTTCAGTCCGAGGCCGACACTCTATCCACTGAGCCAAACCAGCCAGGGCGACTTGAACTATTGTAATGTATTTGGAAAATCACTTTTGTAACAAAAATGTAAATGATAAATACAGAGGCAATACATAAAATCAACAACAATAGTATATATACATTTGTTCTTATTCTTATCTGCCAGCATAATACTATGCACAGTGGTGTTATAAAAGCAGAAAGTAAAACTTTTAAAATTTTCTATAATCAATATTGTAAAGTAGTTGATGTATTTTGACTATCACCTACATCACACAGCTTTTAATTTTAGCATCTATATTCTTAAACTTTGAAAGGGAAGTATTTACAACCTTTGTAGACTGCAAAAGGCTTTGAGTGCTATGTTTAGACTTTAACTAGAAGATAAAGTGGAAAGTGTTATATTCTTTTTTTTTTTTAAATAATATTTTATTGATTTTCCACAGAGAGGAAGGGAGAGAGATAGAAAGTCAGAAACATCGATGAGAGACATCGATCAGCCGCCTCCTGCATGCCCCACAGTGGAGATGTGCCCGCAAGCAAGGTACATGCCCCCAACCGGAATCGAACCTGGGACCTTTCAGTCCGAAAGCTGACGCTCTATCCGCCGAGCCGAAAAGTGTTCTATTCTTAGTACCAAGTGATTTTTAAATAAATTGTGCTGCAATAAGATAATTTCTCATTACTTTGTTGTAATATTTCTTATTATTCAAAGCCACTTATGGAAAAGTAAGCAATTCTCATCAAACTTTTAATTAGGCATGTTTTGTGATCTTTGAAAAGATATTAATCCTATCATTTCCTTGCTTAAGACCCTCCAGTGGCATTCCTTACAACAAAAATCCACTCTTTACCCTGCTCCATAAGGTCCTATCTGTTCAGGTCTTTCTGTCTCTACAATTCCAACTACTACTCAACCTCATTAACTCAATTGTAGATCTGATTTATTTATTGTCATTTCTGCATCTGCCAACCTCCTGTCTATCTAAGGGCTTTTACTCCTGCAGTTTCCTCTAAAATGTTCTTTGCCTGGGACCAGAGGTCGGCAAACGGCGGATCAAGAACCACATGCGGCTCTTTGGCCCCTTGAGTTTGGCTCTTCCACAAAATATCATGGCTTGGCAAGTCCATTTTGAAGAAGTGGCGTTAGAAGAAGTTTAAGTTTTAAAAATTTGGCTCTCAAAAGAAATTTCAATCGTTGTGCTGTTGATATTTGGCTCTGTTGACTAAGAGTTTGCCACCACTGGCCTAGGTCTTTGTATGACTTATACTCTCATTCAGGTCCCTGCTTCATGTCACTTATTCAGAGTTGAGTTTTATGTAAATATCCATTTATCATTCTTATGACCTTACTCTGTTTCATATTTCCTTATAGTATTGAGACAAGCCAGTAAGCCAGAAGTGGAATGGAGAAACTGAGACAAAGAGCTGAACAAACTGGCTGAGCAATTTATAGCCAGATAGAAGGTCACCTCCTAAAGAAAACAGTTTGTTTTTTCCACTCACTACCAGCTGACCCTAGGCAGACAGACCCCCACAGCTCCAGGCCTAGAAAAGCAGCAAAACCACCAGGTGGGCAACGCCAGGACCAGCTACAAAGACTTAACAACCCACTGCCCTGGCATTGACCAATCAGCAAAGACTACGACCCAAAAGAACACACCTGGAAAACTGATGAATATTCTGCTAAAACCTTTCCGAGACCTCCCCTAAGATTCCCGCCTGAAAAAAAGTCTCTAGACAAAGGACCCAGCATGCGCCCTCCCTCTGGCAAGCAGCCTGCATCATTCCCCTTCCCTCTTCTGCCCCCACAGGCACGCGTCTCAGGGAGCACAATAGGCAGCAATTGCTCATCCCAGGCTAATCCCCTGAACCTGCCCTCAACGCCCCCTTTCCTCTGACTTCCCCGAGTGCTAAGGCAACCCAGCCTAGCGTTTTCCTGTTGCTTCTGTGCTAGGCCCTTTCTTGTTTTACTGACCCCAGCTTTTATTTTTTTAAAAATATAGTTCATTGATTTTTTTTTTCCAGAAAGGAAGTGAGAGATAGTTAGAAATATCGGTGAGAGAGAAACATCGATCAGCTGCCTCCTGCACACCTCCTACTGGAGATGTGCCTACAACCAAAGTACATACCCTTGACTAGGATCCCTCAACCCATATGCAGACGCTCTAGCCATTGAGCCAAACCCACTAGGGCTGACCCCAGCTTTAATAAACATATGCTCAGAATCACCTGGACTTGTGTTGTGAAATTTTTCCTAAGCAAAGTTAAGAATCCACTCACTACCGGCTGACGCTAGACAAATCCACACAGAGCAAGACAAATCCCTGTCCAGTAACAGTATTATCACCAGCTGACATTGTTTTCTATAGTTGTTTTGTATTATTTCCACTACAGTATAAACTCTGAGGTCAGAAACACTGGTTTGTTTGGTTTTTAAACTACTGAATTGCTAGTGCCCAATATAGTACTGGGCATTCACTCCCTGTGATGGAAATGGATGAGTAGGCTATTATTTTGGCCATTCCTCAGTGAACTTTCCCTTTATTTAGAGTATTTCTATTAGATTATGCACTTAGCCAGAAATTCAACTCAAATATTTAAAGTTTGAGTAAAAAGAGAATGAAATAGGAATCAGAAGGATGTGGTGTCAGAAGGAACTAGTGTTTTTCCTAAGGGAATGATTGATGATGTTATATGGGAATGAGGATGAGATGAGAACTAAGAGATGTACATTAAACTTAGCATCTTGTAGATCAGCGTTTGCCAACCAGCCACTGGTGGTCTGTGAGGTCCGAAAGGTTGGTGACTGCTGAGGAAATTAAGGAAATCTTTGAAGCAGTAGTCACCAACTGGTGGTCTGTGGACCACTTGTGGTCTGTGAGGTCAAAGGTTGGTGAACTCTGATGTAGATCAGTGATTTTCTTATTTACCTGGGTGTGTACTGGGTGTGGTGGCCAGACATGTGATTGAAGAATCAGTGGGAGGCGGGGGAATTAAAAATTGCTAATGTAGATAGTTTTAAAGTTAGCTGTAAAAGGGAACAGCAAGTAATAAATAGCTGGTGGGAATAAAGGAGGTTGTCTCTTTGTTTTTTAAGAGGAAGAGTTCTGAGTATTTAAATGTGAATGGAAAGTATTCAGTAAAGGCTTAAATAGGGAATGGGATAATGTGTAATCTAAGATTCTTGCGTAGGCTGTAGGGAAATGGGTCCAGAGCAAAACTGGAGAGAGGGTGGAAAAGGTGTCCAGATGCAGATAGATCTGTAAATTTGGTTTTGAGAATGTGAAAGTCTGGTAAATATTTAGTTTGTGAGGTAGGCAGAAAGTGGAGTCATCTAATTTAAGCAAGTGGGAGCAATGTGCGTGTGTGTGTGTGTGTGTGTGTGTGTGTGTGTGTGTTTGTGTGTGTTTCTTTGGATTTTTTTTTCACTCCTATGATTGGACGTGCGGTGACATCACTAATATGAAAAGGATTTTAAGAAGAGGAAGACATACAAAGTGCTTCAAAAGTCAGGGAGGAAGAAATTTTGGAGGATAGTTTGGTGAAGGTAAAATATCTTATGTAGCCCAGGCCGGTGTGGCTCAGTTGGTTGGGGTGCTATCCATGCACCCAAAGATGGGGAGTTTGATTCCAGATCAGGGCATATGTCCAGGTTCCAGGTTCAGTCCCAGCCCGGGTGCATGCGGGAGGCATCCAATCAATGTTTCTTACAGGGATGTTTCTCTCTCTGTCTCTTTTTCCTTTCCCCTCTCTGAAATAAAAAATTTTAAAAAGAAAATCTTACATAGATTGAGACTGATATCTAATTGTATTTGATTCGAAGGAGGTAGGATTTAAGAGTAATGATTGAGATTACATTTTATCTTGATACTGAACTAGGAGAAAGACGACTATGGATGGTGAACACAATACATTTGAAACAATTTTATTAACCAATGTCATCCCAATAAATTCAATAAAACATTTTTTTAGAACACTGGGTTTAAGTCCTGTTTTATAAAAAATTAACTGCAAGGTTTCTGGCAGGCCAATTTTCCTCTGAGCATCTGTTTTTGTGTGTGTGTGTTTTTAGTATTTTATTGATTTTTTACAGAGAGGAAGGGAGAGAGATACTCAAACATCAGTGAGAGAGAAACATCCATCAGCTGCCCCCTGCACACCTCCCACTGGGGAGGTGCCCGCAACCAAGGCACTTGCCCCGGACCTGAATCGAACCTGGGACCCTTCAGACCGCAGGCCGACGCTCTATCCACCGAGCCAAACGTTTCGGCTGAGCATCTTTTTTTTTCCCCCCACAATGTAGGAATAAAAGTAGTCTCTGCTAATCTCCACGTGTGATGATGAAGTTTGCTGAAGGTGGCTGTGATAGCTGTACACTGTAAATCCTTGAACTCTGTACAAATACAGTTATTTATTAAAGCTGTTGGAGTCAGAGGTGGTACGGCAGGCACCGCACACATTCTGCGTTTGGGGGGGGAGGGAAAGAGGAACTGGTGGAAGGGACTGCAGGCTACAAGGGGGGGAGGCGCTTGCAGGCTGAAAACACAAACAGAAAGCAAGCCCTGCGCTGTCCCTCAGGCGCCCACGCCAGTGCCCGGTGTACGGAATTAACCTTTATTACTGGCCACAGCGCTCGACTTATCACCGCGTCCAGGTCTCCCTTATCCTGAAACAACTTTCTTGAATTCCACCGTAATCTTAATTTATTATTTCTCTCCCATTCCGCTCACAAAGGAGCCCTTTTTTCGTGGTTATTTCGGGGGATTTTAAGTCTAGAGGCGAAGCGCGGACGGCGGGCGAGCCTGGCAGTATCAGTTCGCCATCCTCACCTGGCGCTCACCTTTAGGACGCAAGGCTCCTCGGCTGGCGGGGCTCAACCACAGCAGCCGGGGTGGGGAGGGGCCTCGCAGGCGGCAATGGCACTAAAAGGCGCTAAAGTGCCATCCGGTGCGGGAGGAAACGCGGCTCTGAAACGCCGCCTTCCGCAGCAGCAGCACCCAGCTGCCCGGACAGCGGCCCCGGCAGACGCTCCCGGGCGGCGCCCAGGTGCACTTTCTGCGCCAAATCTCGCGCCGCGGGGGGCGGGGCGGGGCGGGGCGGGGCCGGGAGCACGAAGTATCGCGAGATGACGGCGTTTTCCCGCGAAAGAGAAGCGCGCGTTTTTCTCTGGCCGGGATTTGTGGGGAGCACCGGGGCCGGCCGCGGCTGAGGGGACGGCGCGCGGCGGTGCGGGATCGTAGCGGAGGGGGCTTGGCCGCGGAGAGAGAGTGCAGCCATGCCGGCGCAGCAGCCCGCCAACGGCGACGGTGAGTGAGGAGAAGCCTCGTCCGGGCGCGGGCGGCGGCGGCGTCCCGGGCAGAGCGGGCGCCGCAGCAGCAGGGAAGCTGCAGCCCGGCTTTGGGGGGGCAGAGACCGAGGAGAGGGAAAAGAGGGGTTGGAAGCTGCGCGGCGTGAGTGGAGGCGCTCGGAATGGCGCGTCTTTGCGCGAGACAGGAGCTTCTCCACGCGGGAAGCGCATTCCCCCCACGACCCAGCGCCCCGATTTGTAAACGGGGGTTCAGGTCACTGGTGGGCACGGTGGAGACGGGGAGTGTCTGTTCCGAGCTGATGCCGGTGTCCCCGCCGCTCACCAGCGTTTCCCCCGAGTGTGCCTGGGAAGGAGGGGAAGGTGTTCATGGGGAAGGTGAGTCCCGGGTCCTTTCCCCACCGCCACTCGGAAGCCTTGTGCCCCCGCAGGGAGCCGCGCCGCCGGCGGGGCCGCGCCGCCCGAGCCCGCGGTCATCACGCCGGCCATGCTGGAGGAGGAGCAGCAGCTGGAGGCGGCGGGGCTGGAGCGGGAGCGGCAGATGCTGGAAAAGGTAACGGCGGGGCCCGGGGCCGCCGGACTGGCCGGTCCTCGTCCGCTTCGGAGCGGCCCTCGCGCGTCCTCCCGGCGGGGACGGGGCCGGCGGTGCGGAGCCCTGGCACGTGCTTTGCATGAAGCAGTTCACATGGCTTGGCTGGCCGGGTGCATGCTCCCCGGGCTGGTGTGAGTGCCCTTTATTTTAGTGCTGTTTTCCACCTGCGTTGACCCCCTTATTTTTTTGGCCTTTGGGGCTACCATGAAGGTTCCTGTAGGTAAAAAGTGTGCTGTGCATTTTCCCTAAGTTACATTCCACTTGTGGATTTCACGTACAGAGTAACCGTGCTGTAGGCGAGGGAAGGACGTTTTTAAGCTCTGGAAAATTCAGTTCCGAAATAACATCTCACCCCATAAGGAAGTGGTCCCCCCTGCTGTTTGATGGTTGCATAAGCCAGAGAGAGTGCCCAGCTACCAGCGCTCACCTGCCGCCTCCCGAGGGGTTTCCTCATAATAATCCCCGCCGGTGCGATGAAGGCGCTTTGGTGTCTCCACGTACATCAGACAGAACAAGTGGTCGGGGCCCCCACACTAACGCACCCCCGATGTGAACTGTGTGTGTGTGCCTCCGGCCTTCTAGTCCTTAGCCCTGTGCCCCTCTGGGGAAATGCATGCATTGGTCTTGAACTAACCCCGTGTAGTTGCAAAACCATGTACAGTATATTGGGAAAGTATGCTCTCCAAAGGCAGATGCAGTATTCTGTGAGGTAGGTTCTGTTCTCACCGCATTTTAGGGGGAGGAACTGGGGACTTACAGGTTGCCTGGGTGGGGGTCCCCGCCGCTAGTCAATGGCAGAGCCAAGGCTGTGTCCTGCCGGCGGCGAGGTTCCAGGAGTCACACTTTTCAACCAACATACTGTGCCCGCCTGCCAGCAACACAGGTTCTGCCGTCACTGATGATCCATAGCTGACAGTAATCAGTCAGGGTAACATGTTAACTAATTCTAATAGAATTGGGAGGTTGATCTTTTTTTTTAGTATATTTTACTAATTATTATTACTATTTTTTTTACAGAAAGGAAAGGAGAGAGATAGTTAGAAACATCCATGAGAAAGAAACATCGATCAGCTGCCTCCTCTTGCACACTCCATACTGGGGATGTGCCCGTAACCAAGCAAGGTACATGCCTTTGACCGGAACCGAACCTTGGAGGCTTAAGTCCGCAGGCTGACAGCTCTATCCACTGAGCCAAACCGGTTAGGGCGGGAGGTTGGTCTTGACCACTTTGCCTCATTCTCTGAATTTCCGTAGTACTTTTTCAATTACTTATTTGGCTCTTTCTCGCTTTGTTTATTGATGGCATATCACTTTTGTTTCTGTAGACTGTATGTAGCAAACAGTAAATTTTATTAAGTTTTTAAGTGTGGAGAATATTTTGTAATTTATCACATAACGCATAATAGAGTAGGTAAGTAAATATACTTATCAGATACATTTTAAAGGAGGAATCCTGGGACAAGTGTCCAAAGTAGTATCAACCTTAGATGTTTTTAAGAGTGAAATCCTTCATTTTTGTGTATGTAGTATGTATCTTCAGTTTTATAACCCATGAAGATTTGTTGGGTAAGTAACTATCATTTTAAAAAAGGTATGAGATACAATAAGAATACATTCCCAGAATGCATAGTAAAAGGAACATTCTTATATTGGAAAACAAGCTGTCCAAATTTTAGTACCATCAGTATTAGCTGATGAAACTAGCAATCAAAATGACTTCTGCTTCTAGCGATATTTTTAAACTTTTGAACAAACATTTTGCAATTCTAAATGTTTCTTTAGAATTGTTATTGTTGAGAGATATGTATAGTATAGCTAGCTTTTTTTAAAGCAGTTATGCAATTAACATAGCAATTTTCAATCCACTTTAGCCCTTCCATGAATAAAGCAGATAATACTTTTTAATCCTTCTAATACAAGGGTATAATTTGTTTTAAAAAAAAACACCTTATATTGTGCTCCATTGTCATTACGTTGTCTTTTTATATAAGTATTGAAATAATTTAATTTTTGCACTTGACATTTATAAGTTATTTCCTATGTGATTTTGAAGAAAGTTGTGAGAATGAGTCTCTACCTACAAGTCTTTGGAGGCCAAAAATCTCACTATAGAAGAGTCAAGATTCCTTTCCAGAAAATGCAGTATTTAGGGGCCTATATTTAAAAGTATTTACTTAAGAGAGGAAGAGCCAGCTTAAGTCTTAATGGGAAGCATTTACTTTGCTTTAGGAGATTTTAACGTTTGTAAAGAGCCTAGACAATGACTTTGACATTCACGTGCTACACTTTTTTTCTTTTTCTTTTTCACCTGCATTTCCTTTAGAAAGAAGCCATTGTTAGTCTAGAATACTTAAGAGTAGTGTTAATGTGTCTGAAGTGGGGGAGGGGAAGGGTGAGAACTTGGAAGAGGTAAAAGGAAAATAGTTTATATTGTGTAGACTGAAATATAACTTCCCACCCCCAAAATCTGGGGTTGTGTTGGGAGAGATCCTGGGATAGACAGAGGGATTTTATTTAAGCCTTTGTTCTCTTGTTAGCATACACTTTCACTCTATTGCCAGGCATTCAGAGCTTTCCACAGGTTTACCTTACTATAACATAATAAAGTCAAGAAAAAGTAATGATAGATAACATTTGCTGCAAAATTATTTTGAAATACTTAAGACTGGGTTTAAAGGTTAGCCATTGGCATAGTATTCTAACTACATTAATGGTAAATTATTCTTGATGGCATCTTAAAGCTTTAATTTTAAAAAATGGCTGCTAATTTATTGTGAACAGGATTTAAGCTAGCAAATATATGTAAATTAAGCCCAGAATAATTTTCACTAAAATTTTAAACAAATATATAAAGTTAAAAATTTAAGAATTCACTTTTATAAAGTCTTAAGTAATTTCATCTCCCCATTTGTAATGCTCACCTCATTGATTGACTGCCTATGGTAATCACAGTAGTATATTGGTAATAGTAAAAGAAAGGCTGAAAAATCTAAAAATTGAAAATCGAGTTTGGTAAGATATTAACAGATTAACTGCATGGATAAGACGCATTTTTAAAATATTTTTTTCTGTAGCCTTATCTAGTTTGGCTCAGTGGATAGTGTTGGCCTATGGACTGAAGCGTCCTGGATTCAATTCTCTCCTCTCAACGCCCTCCTTCTCTCTTCCTCTCTGAAATCAATAAAGAAACAAATTTTTTAAAGTATTTTTTCTGTAATGTGTTACTTTAGTTATTTTTATCTGTAGATATCTTATTGTCATTGGTTTTGTAATAGAAATTAAATTTATTTTGAAAAAAACTCGAGAGAGATCTAGGAAATACAAAAGCCAATGTTTAAATGGTGCCTGATTAAAATTAATTAGCCGAAACCAGTTTGGCTCAGTGGATAGAGGGTCGGCCTGTGGACTGAAGGGTCCCGGGTTCGATTCCAGTCAAGGGCATGTATCTTGGTTTCGGGCACATCCCCAGTAGGGGACGTGCAGGAGGCGGCTCATTGATGTCTCTCTCTCTCTCATTAATGTTTCTGACTCTCTAAAAAATCAATAAAATATATTTAAAAAAATAAATTAATTAAATTATGCTACCTATGTCCATCTCACACACTCTATCTTGGGAGTGGAAATGATGGTTGGTAGGATTTGCATATAGTATTTGGTTTCAGTAAGTGAAGTCAACTCTCAATTGTTTCACTTCAGCCTACCTAATGCTTTACTTTGAATTCATTTTATGCTTGGTTGGCAAATTATGAATTGGATTTGACCTATTCTTATTGACTAAATAGTTTTATTGAAACACACGTATGTTCACTATTAACATTATACATGACTTGCTCTTATGCAAAAAGGTATAATTTTGTATTTGCTGTAAAAACCATATAATACTCAAATATTTAAATATTTATGCTTTGGCCTTTCACAGAAAAAGTGTGTGGGCCACTGAACTATGCTATTTGTTGCCATTATGTTTTCTGTCTTGTGTTCTGTGCTATTCTTTTTAAGTATTAAACATTTATCATTGTGAATCCACTATTGTAGATGCTTAGAAGTCACACAACAAATGGTGTGCAAAAGTGATATGTAGTAATTTAAAAATCAATAAACCAGAACTTTGAAATCAGAAATTTACAGAGGTGTGAAAGATAAAGTACAAGATAACGGGAAAAATCTGGGGAACACATTGCTGCAGGAGGATAGAGAAAAAGCTTGTAAGAAATTAATAGGTTTAATATGTTCCAATATTTTAACCACACAGTTTTATGATTCTGAAAGATGTTATATTCCCTCACCAATGGCATTACTTGGTAATTTTAATGATCCCTGTGCCTCAGTGACACAAATAAAACTGGCATATAAATTTTTTCATTTGATTAAGTTCAAATTTAGTTTTTAAATACTCACTTTCTAACTTTTTTTTAATAAATTTTACTGTTTTTTTGGTGTTTTTTTTTGAGAAGGAAAGGGAGGATAGAGAGAAACATCAATCAGCTGCCTCCTGCACACCTCCCACTGATATTTGCCCTTGATACATGCCCTTGACCGGAATCGAACTCAGGATCCTTCAGTCTGAAGGCCAACACTCTATCCATTGAGCCATACCGGTTTTGGCTGTTCTGGCTTTTGGTTTGGAAATAAAATCTTTTTAGTAAATTATTTAATATTCTTTTAATATTTTCATTATTACATGAAGTATATTCTAAAGACAGTTTGTTTAGCCAGTGTGGTTACACCTTGTGCAAAAAGTATGACCAAAAAAAACTTTAATAATTATGGAAGCTTTTTCTTTGGATAGGCTCACAAGTCTTGGGATAGAGAGTCTGTGGACATTCGGTACCGTAGACTTCAACATTTGCTTGAAAAAAGCAATATCTACTCTAAATTTTTATTGACTAAAATGGAACAACAACAATTAGAGGTATGTATATGTGATTATGACTTTTGACCAAAGTAAAGTTTTGTGTAACTGTCAGCACAATTAAGATGAAAAAATATTTCTGTCATTTCCAAAAGTTCTCTTGTTCAGTGATCCCTGTGCCTCAGTGACAGCCACCACTGATTCTGTCTTCTGTTACTATGTATTAGTATTCTTTCTTCTAGAATTTTATATAAATGGACTTACATGGTAAATACTCCTTGTGTCTTGCTTCTTCAGCATATTTCTGAGATTCACTTATGTTGTGGTCACTCAGTAGGTCATTCTTTTCATTCCTGAGAAACATTCTATTATATGAATATACCACTGTTTATTCTCTATACACCAGTTGACTGATTTGTCCTGTCTAGTGATTTTTTTGAATGATGGAAATTGTGAATTTTATGTTGCTTTTTTAAATTTCTTTATTGAGATATAATTTATATGGACAAAATTGCACGTTCTTAAAATGAATAATTTTCTATGTTTTGACTTATGTATGTATAAACCTATGAAGCCACAATTAAGATAATTAACATAATCATCAACTCTAAAAAATTACTCATGCCTGTCCCCCTTTGAGGTATAATTGACATATATTAGTTTCTGTTGTATAGCATAATGATATATTTATATCTTGCAAAATGAACATCACAGTAAGTTTAGTTAATATCCATCACCATACGTAGTTAACATAATGTTCTTCTCTTCATTTAATCTTCATTTGAGGATATGTTCATTGGCCAGTTGCCTTCCATACACACCCCGACTGGGGATCAACCCACAACCTGGGTATATGCACTGACCAGGAATCGAACCTCCGATCTTTTAGTGTATGGGATAGTGCTCCAGCCAACTGAGCCAGCTGGCCAGGGCCAGAATTTCCTTTCTTATGAGAACTTTTGAGATTTACTCTTCTGGTAACTTCCACATATGCAGTGCAGTATTAACTATAGTCTTCATGCTATACAGTACATCTTCTTGACATACCTTTTGACCCTATTCACCCATTCTTCCTCCCCCACCCCACCCCCAACTACCAATCTGTGTGTTTGTTGTTTCACATAAGTGAAATCATACAGTATTTCTCTTTCTCTGAGTTGTTTCACTTAGCATAATGCCCTCAAGGTCCATTTATGGTTGTCATAAATGGCAAGGTTTTATCCTTTTTTATGGCTGAATTCCTGCCCCTTTTTAATGCTCTTGCATACCTCATTTCCTATCTTCCTCACTTCTTCATCACCAGAGAGTGATAGATCTGCTTTCTGTTTTTGGATTAATTTGCAATTTCTGTTGTTGATAGGGTCTTTCAGTTTTTGTATGTCTGGAGAAGTCTTCAATTTGATTTCACTTTTGAAAGATATTTTTACTGGGTAAAGAATTCTTTTCTTCAGGACATTCTTCCCCATACAGTTCTTTAAGGTTATCACCTGACACCTCTACCCTCACACTCCTGATCCGCTTTACCTGGTTCTATTTTCCTTATTACTGTATTTGCTAAGGGCTTTTTTCTTTCTTTTCCTTGCCTGAAGCCCCCTTTTAAACCTTTGTATCGTAAAATGAAATAGGGAAAAAAACCTTGAGGCCTTTTTACTTGGTTAACAAGAATATCAACTATTCCTAATCACTAGTGACTGCAGGGATTGTTGCAGCTTCTTCTTTCTAGTGGCTTCTCCTGGCCTTGGTGTGTTTACACTCTAATCAGTGCCCAGCAGAGACTTGACTTTTGATCTTCAGAGCTTTCTTTGTAGCTTTTCTCTCTGGTACTTTACCCTGGGTGTGCTAGCACTCTGTCTCCTAAAACCAGACTGCTGAGCTGTGTTTGGGTTCTCCATTATTTGCTCTTGGAAATGGCCTTCAGGCAGTAAACGGCCATCAGAAAACACTTCATTTGTTTCCTGTTGGTCAGTGTCCACTGTCCTTTTCTATATGTTTTTTGAAGACCATTGTTTAGTATTCATATACTAGAGGCCTGATGCACAAAATTTGTATAAGAGAAATACTTCCTTCCCCTGGCTGCCAGCACTGGCTTCCCTCTGGCACCCCTGACTCGGTCTTCCCTCGAAGCCTGTCTAATTAGCATATTATACTTTTTATTGTTACAGATTTTATCTGGATTTTAGTTGTTTAAGGCAGGAAGGCAAATCTTTTCCCTGATCCATGAAATCTTGAAGTGCAAGTTCTTTTTTAAAAAAAAATCTTTATTCTTAACATGTTATTTGAGACTTTTTTTTATTTTGCATTTCTGTTTGTGACGCTAAGAAAAATTATTTTACAGGAACTGAAGAAGAAAGAGAAATTAGAGAGGAAAAAGGAATCTTCCAAAGTTACTACGGTAATATATAGTAGGACATATTGTATATGTTATCTTAAATATTGAAGAAATTCTTTTGTATTCTTTCAACTTTATTGATGATATGTTTACTTTGATAATTTGTTTTTGTTACAAGAACATGTAAAACTTTCAGTATTTTATATAGGGAAGGAAAGTTCTAAAAAGTTTTACTTCCAGTTTTTTATTCTGTGGACTGTATTTTATACATGAAAAATTTTACTTTCTTATTTGGGAAAAATCTACAAATGTTTATACTGCAAAGCATTTTATAAATAGCCAGTTCTTTTGGAGCCAGTAATGATTACTTTCTTCATATCTTCAACCTCATCATGTTCAACTTACAGCCATAACAGGACATAATCAAAATTTGTAGCTTGTGCATGGCTGTGAAAGTGGAACAGATTGGAGAAGATAGTCTTATAATATTTCAGATGATAGAATACTCATTTAAGGGTAGCCTGAATTTTATTTTTTGTTTATATTTTTATTGATTTCAGAGAGGAAGAAAGAGGGAGATACAGAAACATCAGTGATGAAAGAGAGTCATTGATTGGCTGCCTCCTGCACGCCCTCTACTGGGGATGGAGCCCACAACCCGCGCATGTGCCCTGACAGGGAATTGAACCTTGACCTGGTTCCTAAGTAAATGCTCAGCCACATCCATCCAGTTAGCCTGAATTTTAGATGTGATTATATTTTTTTAAGATTGTGTCAACGTGAAGCTGTTTAATGCCATAACGATGGAAAATGTATAAAGAGCAGCTGTGCTAATGAAAAGAGGAGTAAGGAGGGAGACATTTATTGAGTACTTCTGTGTTAGTAATCCTCAAAACAGCTGTTAGGTAGAGATACTGTTATCCCCGTTTTACTTAGAGAGACACATTGATCACTGCTCTTCTGCATGGTCCCTACAGGGAATCAAGCCCACAACCAGGGCATGTGCCCTGACCAGGAATCTAACCTGCAACCTTTTGATGCATGGGACGTTGGCTCAACCAACTGAACCACCCTTAGCTAGGGCTCCGTTTTACATTTAAAGAAGCTGATGCAAGAAAATTAACTATAGTCCATCCTCATTTTCAGATTATGTATTTGAAAATTAGCATACTGATTAAAGTTTATTTTTAACCCAAAAATCAACACTGGTGTTTTTATGGACATTCGTAAGCATGTGCAGAACAGTCACAAATTTGAATCTCCCAACACACGTTTCCTGCTAAGGTCAAACGAAGTGATGTGCCTTATTTGAGCCATCACACTGTAAACAGGTGTTCTTTTTGTGTTTTATTTAATGCTGTGATTATTGTTTTTTTGCTGTTTAAAATGGCCTGTAGCCACATTGTGCCAAAATGCTTTCTGATGTTTTTAATGTGAGAAGGTTGTACTTGCATAATAGAGAAAATTCTCTCAATAGGTACAGTGTTTTTTACTCCCGAGTTCAATGTTATTCAACATATATGTTAAGATAAAATAGCAACACACATAAAAACAAGGTTATATAGTCCATCAATTGATAAAAAAGTGACCAGAAAATGCATGTATTTCTCCTAGAAATTTATTATTTGCAGTGATTTTATAGAACCTAACTAGTGAATGAGAATTCACTGTAACTTGCTAAAGATCACAAATCTGATAAATAATAACACCAGGATTAGTTTCAAGCCCAACACTTGAGTTCCTATACCAAACTGCTTTTATTAGGAAATATCAAAATGCCAATAGGAGAATAGGTAGCGTATTTTTAAGTCCAGTTATTTCATTCTTAGTGTGGTTAGTAGTGATGTTAATGTACCTAGTTGATAGTGTTGCAACTATAAAGGAGTTTTCAAAAACTGATATAATTTGACTGTTGTTAATCCCTACCCTTCAGTCTGTTGATTTAATTCATCCTTCACTTTTTTCGGTTTTGTGTGTCCCTCTATCCCCCCATGTCCGCTTTGTTCTAAAGTTCCCAATCATTACATTTTGTCTACTCCATTTTACCAGTCCCTTTTGGTATTTTCATTTTTAATCCTCTTTTTTCTGTCATTTAATGAGTTTATTGATCATTTTCATTCCTCATACTTGTTCTTAATTTTTTTCAGCTCTGTTTCAAACTGTGTTTGAATATCTCTTCCTCTCCCTTAATTTTTCTTAGTATTATTTTTTTTTTAGTCAGTATCCTATTATTTCTACTTTTCATTGTATGGTATTTAACTTTCAATTTCACTGAAAATGAGTTTATACAATACCAGTTGAATATCTTCAGGATAAGCATAGAAGATATACATGGTAATTTCAAAATAAAAATGTCTTTTATGTGTGAATTTGAAATTTTTCTTGTAAAGTGAAAAAACGAGGAAAGTAGAGGATTCTGGTTACAAATAAGTTATAGTAGGGAAGTACAGAAAAGTTATGAGTTGGTAAGTATAAAATTAAAGAGTTGTAGATGTGGTTCAACTGCAAGGAACATTTACTTAATCATTTCATTTTAATATAGCAGTCCTTAGAAAAATAATGTTCTAAATCCTTGTTCTGTAGGGTAAAAGTTCCATTGGTGCAAGTGAAGAGAATCCAGGTAAATTTCCTTATTCTAGTCTTGAGAATGTGTGTTTATATTTTTGCATCAATTCCTATAAAAAATAAAATCAAATTTTTTTTATAGTTGTGAGAAAGAAAAGAGGAAGAGAAGATGAATCATACAATATTTCAGAGGTCATGTCAAAAGAGGTAAAAATAAAGGGGGAAGGGCACATTAGATTCATTGTTGAGTAAAAAATTTTTGTGGGTTTTAAACTACATTAAAACTGAATGGATTGTGCTTACCTACTTGGTTTTTGAGCACGTTAGGTGTTTTAGGGAAGAAGATGGTATCATCTTCCTGTTTGTAAAAGGAGCATGAGCTTGGCCTTGTCATAAAATTATAATATATTGAAACCTCAAAACCTTAAGAATTTTGTTCTTATTCCTTCTTGAAGACCATTAGGGAACTAAGATCACATACTCATTTCTAAAACCAGATTCTTTTTTTTATCTTCTCACTTGTGACTCATAATAGGAACTAATAAAAGAGCATCTTCAGTTATGACAAATCTTAAATGTTAAGCATATTTTAATGCATCACATTCTTACATTAAAAAATTCTAACTTTATTACCTTACAAACTTTTTCTTTTACCTGAAACTTAAAAATTCAAGTTCTTTACATGTTCATAAAGTGTAAAATTTAAAATTTCATATAATTCTTGTCTTTACATATATTCCTCCTTACTCTGACCCCATTTAAAAAATAATAGACAGAACCCACTTAGTTGATTATGGAACACACTCAACCTGCAGTTGAAAAATGTTATTACTGAGGTTTATTGACCTTTAGCCAATTGTACCATTATAAATTTAATTCATCAAATGTTGTAGTATATCTGAGGTCAGTCACTAAAGAAAGATAATGATCATCTTTGCCCAAGTCACCAGGTGACACTAGGTATTGATTGTCTCTACACCTTTAGCATCTAGTAGGAACTTCAAAATCAGAACTCTTTTATTTTGTATTTTCAATTTAGTTGTCTTTTCCACTTGTGCAGGATTATAAATTCAGATGTCTATGCACAGAGGCCTAAAGTGTGCTGGAGTTGAGATCATAATATTTTTGGTAATCAATTCTTAAGTAACAGGAGTAGCCACAAATTGATGGGTAACTGCTCATCCCTGAATTTGGTTGTTGTAGCCCGAAAGAGACATAGATACACTGTAAACAAATGAGCCTGACTTTGTTCTAATTAAACTTTATTTATAAAAACAAGTTGCCAGTTGGAGTTGTTGCACAGGGTATAATTTGTCAGTTTCTATACTAGAGGACTGTTGGCCATGTGTAAATTTGGACCTCGTCTATTCAGACTTTAAAAAAATGGAAAATTCAGGAGTAAATATTCTAATTTATGTGTTGCTACCTAATAATTTTATAAGACACTATAGGCTTAATTTTGCCTGAAGTCTGAATTTCAGTCCTATTTTAACTACCATCAGAGCCTTCTCCCCATTTCCTGGTATAAAATCAGAATAGTAAATGTTGGTTAAATATGAATGAACCACATACATTGTTATTTTGTTTTCTCAATTTTCTAGGAAATTTTGTCTGTGGCTAAAAAAAACAAAAAGAATGAGGTAAGAGTTTTAAAATAGATATTAAATTAGGAGTTATATTTGCTTCTCTGGTTATTCTTTTAATCATCAGTATACTTTTTTCTCACCATTTATTCTATTGCTTAGCCTAGTGATCAGCAAACTGCGGCTCATGAGCCACATGAGGATCTTTGGCTCCTTGAGTGTGGCTCTTCCACAAAATACCACGTGTGGGTGCACACGTACAGTGCAATTGAAACTTCATACATGGCCCATGTATAGAAGTTGATTTTTGGCTCTCAAGAAATTTCAATTGCTGTACTGTTGATATTTGGCTCTGTTGACAAATGAGTTTGCCGACCACTGGCTTAGCCTTTCAGAAAAGTGTCCATTTGTTTTTCCCATTGCATATCTATTTATGACATAATTTATAAGACTTTTCCTATGAATTGACTTAACCCTCATTTTCACATTCTTTTTTGTTTGTTTGTTTTTGTTTTATGCTTTTTTTGTTTTTTGGAGAGGAAGGGATAGGGATAGAGAGTTAGAACATTGATGAGAGAGAAACATCCATCAGCCGCCTCCTGCACACCTCCTACTGGGGATATGCCTGCAACCAAGGTACATGCCCCTGACCGTAATCAAACCTGGGACCTTTCATTCCGTAGGCCAACGCTCTATCCACTGAGCCAAACTGGTTTCGGCCATTTTCACATTCTTAAAATAGAGTGGTGGATGTCCCAAACCAATAAGATCTGTCATTGGTCATATTTGTGCTAAGTGTCACAAACAGACACATTTACATTCTTGAGTGTAATATAGTGAATTTTAAAACTTTACTTACTTTGCCCTTTTCCTGAAATGAAAGTAATTACTTATTTTTGAAGTAAATCTTTCTATGTTCCTTGAAAGGAAATTGTTTTTTCTTCTTTTATAAATATCAATTCTATTATGTGGGTGAAGGAAATAGTTAAATTGGGTAATACTTAGAGCTTTGGAAAGGAGGTACAATTGTAAAAGTCATTTCAAGCCAAAACCTCTTGGGCTCAGTGGATACAGCGTTGTCCTGCAGACTGAAAGGTCCCAGGTTTGATTCCGGTCAAGGGCACATACCTTGGTTGTGGGCACTTCCCCAGTAGTAGGTGTGCAGGAGGCAGCTGATCATGTTTCTCTCTCATCGATGTTTCTAACTCTATCCTTCTCCCTTCCTCTTTGTAAAAAATCAATAAAATAAATTTTTAAAAAGTCATTTCAAAAGTGTCCCCCCCCCCCCCAGTGGCTTTGCATTTGGGGGAAAGGAGGTAACTATCTCAGGGTTTTATTCAACATAAGGTTTTGTTTCTACATACTTAATGCCTATAGCACTAAGTAAATAAGTAGAGGGTACCAGCATTGTATATCAAACTTCTAATTAAATTTTTTTTTTTTTTTAGGATGAAAGCTCCTCTTCTAATCTCTGTGTAGAAGATCTTCAGAAAAACAAAGACTCAAATAGTATAATTAAAGATAGATTGTCGCAAACGGTTAGGCAGAATACTAAACTCTTTTTTGATCCAGTTCGGAAATATAATGGACAGCCAGTACCCTTTCAGCAACCAAAATACTTTATAGGCGGTGTGATGCGTTGGTACCAAGTAGAAGGCATGGAATGGCTCAGGGTAATGAATTCTTAATCTTAATACTATAAGATAACAGTTCATTTTCATATAATAACCAATTAATGCAATGTAACATCAGTTGTTTCTTCTATGTTTCACTATTATATGTAAAACATTTGTATGTAAATACTTGTTTTCAGACTTATTTACTCAGTAACTTTTCAAAAGTGAAAATTATCTTGCCCTGGCCTGTATCGCTTAATTGGTTGGGAGTCATCCCATACACCTAAAATTTGTGGGGTTGGTTCCTGGTCAAGGCAGGACAGATGCCTGTGATTTGGGCTCCATCCCCAGTGGGGGTACAGGAGACAAGAGATCAGTGTTTTGCTTTCATATCAATGTTTCTCTCTCTAAAAAAAAAAAAAAATCTTTAAAAGTGAAAATTCTCTGACTTCCTGGAAGTGCGTCAGTGGTTGAGCATCAACCTATGATCCATCCCAGAGGTCATAGTTTGATTCCTGGTCAGGGACATGCTAGGTTCACAGGCTCAATCTAGTGGGGACAAGCAGGAGGCAGCCGATCAGTTATTCTCATCATTAATGTTTCTATATCTCCCTTCCTCTCTGAAATCAATTTAAAACATATATATATTTTTTTTTTTTTTTCACAGAGAAGAAGGGAAGAGGGATAGAGTTAGAAACATCGATGAGAGAGAGAGACATCGATCAGCTGCCTCCTGCACGCCCCCCACTGCAGATGTGCCCTCAACCAGGATACATGCCCTTGACCGGAATCGAAACCGGGGCCCCCCAGTCCATAGGCCGACGCCCTATCCACTGAGCCAAACTGGTTTCGGCTAAAAAAATATTTTTAAGTGAAAATTATCTTACTCAAGGCTACCAACACAATTAAGACTTTGATACCCTCCTTCCCACAAATATAACTTACAGTATTAATATGTCTCATCATAATTAACTTTGGGTAAAAAAAAAATTGGCTAATTTAGTAGGAGATTATATCAGAATTTAATTATATCAGATTATATCAGTGTACATTATTTTGTCCAGATGCTTTGGGAAAATGGAATTAATGGCATTTTAGCAGATGAAATGGGACTGGGAAAGACAGTTCAGTGCATTGCTACAATCGCCTTGATGATTGAGAGAGGAGTACCTGGACCTTTTCTTGTCTGTGGCCCATTATCTACACTTCCTAACTGGATAGCTGAATTCCAAAGATTTACACCAGAAGTAAGACATGTTTCTTGTATATATCATTTCAAATGTTTGTTTTATTGTCTGAATTAAATTATAGATCTCTTACTATAATTATATTGATTTCTATGTAAATACTACATTTTATTTGCCTTTCAATCTCAATACCTAATTTAAGTTCATAAAGATGAAGAGGTATTAGTTACTATTGGACTTGAAAAAATATCTATGGATGATTTTTGATGTATTGGATAATTTGATTCACCTGAAATAGACGTAGGTAGATTTTATTCTTTGTTTATTCTTACAGTTATTTTCCTTCCATATATATTTGTTGTCACATTTTTGACTCATAAGAAACATATTTTAGAAATATCTTTATAATCTGCGTTGGCTTACATTTGATTGATTCTTAAGGCTTTTTAATTCTCCCATGGTAGTCCAGTAATTTATTAGATAGAATTGATTGATTGCCAGTATCTTTTCAAAACTGACTGTTATATTTTCAAAATTTTATATAAAATTTTTTAGATACCTACTATGTTATATCACGGGAACCAGCAGGAACGTCGAAAATTGGTAAGGAAGATTCACCAACGGAAAGGAACACTGCAGATTCACCCTGTGGTGATCACTTCATTTGAAATAGCCATGAGAGACCGCAATGCATTACAGGTGTGAATAAACTTCATTGGATTCTTTGTAATCCATAAATCACATTTTTATAACTCATCCAGTAGCATTTAAAAAAATTTTTTCTGATAGAAATAATAGATTGTATTGTGTACAGCCCTTTAGAAGCTGAAGGGGCTATTTATTTTTAACAGAAAGATCAGATGAAGGTTGATTGTAATCTCTCTCAAAAAAAAAAGAAGAAGCCACCTGTGGCACTTTGTAGCCATAACATCATTTTAACTGAGTTAGAATCAACCAGATATGGACCTAATCTATAAATATATTACAGATATGTTTTGGACATATGCTTTAAATAGATAGAACTTAAATAGGAATTGGGTATATGGCCCTCACCTGGAGTGCTCAGTTGTTTAGAGTATCTTCTGATAAATCAAGGTTACAAGTCTGTCCTAATAGGGCACATACAAGAATTAATTCATGCATAAATAAGTAGACTAATTGCAGTGTCCCATGTTTTGGGTTCCAGTTTGTAGTAAGCTCCTTTCACATCCCACGTGGTTCAGTGTTCAGGTTCAGGGTTTGGGCTCTGGAGGAGGCTGGATGCAAATGAAAGAGATTAAAAAATATTAATTTGCAAAATATTGGGGGCCAGGCAGGAGCCCAACTCAAGGAGAAGGGCTTCACTTTGCTCCAGCCTAGCCATCCTTTTTATTAAGACTACTAGAAGCCCAGTGCATGGAATTCATGCACAGGGGGAGGAGGGAAAATGTCCTTCAGGCCAGCCTGCTCCCTCCAATCTGGGACCACTTGAGGAATGTCTGACGGTCCGTTTAGGCCCGATCCAGGTAGGATTGGGCCTAAACGGATAGTCAACATCCCTCTCACAATCCAGGACTGCTGGCTCCCAACTGCTCACCTTCCCTGCCTTCCTGATTGCCACTAACCACTTCTGCCTGCCAGCGTGGTCACCCCTAACTGCCTTCCCCTGCAGACCTGGTCCCTGCCAACTGCCCTCCCCTGCTGGCCATCTTGTGTCCACATGGGAGCAGTCATCTTTTGTGTTGGAGTGATGGTCAATCTGTATATTACTCTTATATTAGATAGGATAGAGGCCTGGTGCATGGGTGGGGGCCAGTTGGTATGCCCTGAAGGGTATCCCAGATCAAGGTGAGTGTGGGGCTTGTGGTGGTTTGCAGGCAGGCCACACCCCCCAGCGACCCAAGCAGAGGTATCTGGGATTTATTTATCTTCTACACCTGAAACTTTGTAGCCTGCAGTGGAGCCAAGCCTTCTGCTCTCACAGCCATCGAAATTTTGTTGCCTTTAGTGGAGGCCTGGGCCTGCCAGGATTTGCAGAAAGTTTGGCTTCTTCCATTGGCAGGGGCAACCCAAGCCTCCCTCCTACTCTCTCTGTGGCTGTAACCATCTTTGTTGGATTAATTTGCATACTCACACTGATTGACTGGTGTGTGTAGCAGAGGTACAATCAATTTGCATATTGCTTCTATTAGGTAGTATGGGATCCACCCATAGCTGTAGGCAGGCAATTCCAGTAATAGCCAATCAGCAAGGATTTATATAAAATTAAAAGGTAGAGGTTGCTTTAGCTATCATTGTCTCAACCAGACTATGGGTGGTTGGCTCTGACTTTTCAGAGCTTCAAGATTGACCAACCTTCCAGGTTCCTTGTCCACACCTCTCTGCTAATGAAGGCAATGGGTGGCTTCCAACAACTTATCATGAAAACCTTTCTAATTATTTTGCTCTTCCTACTCAGCCCATACTGAAATATAATCTTCCTTGTCATAATTTTAGTTGATAGCAGTGGGAGTTCAGGGTTTCTATTCCTGAGTTGTGTATGTATTTGAATTCACTAATTTTTCAAACTCATCATTCCCACATTGGGTTTTCAATTTTTTTAACCTATTTATAAAGGATATTTTATATATTGTTTGGCTTTTGAAAGTAGAGCGCTTACAATGAGAAATTTTTCATATCTGGTTTGCCATATTACCAGAAAAAGAAGTCCCAAGTTTTTATTAAAGTCATAATATTTAAAATTTTTTATCTTGTTAATCTATGAATGTATAAAGTAAAATACTAAAGATGCCTCATTTCATACTCTTCCCCCAATTTGCCAATTCTTTTACCAAAGGATATCCTTGCTGGTTTGGTTTTTATACTTCCAAGAAATATTCCATATTTCTTTATTTTACAAAATAAAATAGATGAACTTTAAGTTGACCTGATCAAGGTAAAAGAGTTAAAACAATTTTCATGACAACATAGTAAAACTAAAAGGATGACTTTCCACAAAGATACAAATGAAACCTAGCTCCAGAAGGGGAAACCTCAGTAAGCCAGTAACTATGTAAAAGCTTACACCGGCAATTTAGAGTGTCAATCTTAAAAACGAAAATTCTAATGCTATTTTGTTTTTCAGAGAAAAGCTTTCAGTTCTTTAGTTATCTAGAATAACAGTCAAAAATTGACAATGCATTAGGGTAGAAAACTGCAGACATTGTATAATGTGAATGGAAAAATCTTAAATACCTAATAGCAGGTAGACTTGAATTTGTAGTTACTTACCAAGTGAGGTCTATTTCAGGAACACAGATATGCATTTAGGAAAATTAATCTTTTTTTAAAAAATAAACATTTTATTGATTTTATTTATTTTTCAGAGAGGAAGGGAGAGGGTTAAAGAGTTAGAAACATTAATGATAGAGAAACATCAATCAGCTGCTCCTGCACACCCCCTTCTGGGGATGTGCCTGCAACCAAGGTATATGTCCTTGTCCAGAATCGAACCTGGGACCCTTCAATCTATAGGCTGATACTCTATCCACTGAGCCAAATGGGTCAGAGCAGGAAAATTATCCTTTTAAAAGATCAAAGGAAAGCATTATCTCAATAAACAGAAATGCAGTTTGTTAAAATTTAATATTCATCTCTAATAAAGGTTTTATTTTCAGAATTGTTTTTAGGAAAAATTGTGCAGTATCATAAAACATTTTTTCCTTAAATTCTTTTTCAGCATTGCTATTGGAAATACTTAATAGTAGATGAAGGACACAGGATTAAGAATATGAAGTGCCGTCTAATCAGGGAGTTAAAACGATTTAATGCGGATAACAAACTTCTTTTGACTGGGACTCCCTTGCAAAACAATTTATCTGAACTTTGGTCACTGCTAAATTTTTTGTTGCCAGATGTATTTGATGACTTAAAAAGGTAGGTAAGCCAGTCATTTGAATTCTTTCTAGGTTTCCTTAATCTTTTCAAATATTGTGTTCTTATTTAAAGTTAATACCTTTCTTCTAGATATTGAATTAAGATAATAGCTTTTTGGCAAATTCTTTGTGGTAAATATTGTATATTTTACTGAGGTTTTTTGTGATGTTTTTTCCCTAGGTTTATTGTAAAGTAATAGACGTACACCACTTTATATATTGTGAAATGACCACCATAATAGATTTAGTTAACATCTATCATCTGCAATAATAAGAGAAGGTATTTCTCCTTGTGATAAGAACTCTTAGGGTCTGCTCTCTTTGACAATTTTCCTATATATCATACAGGAGTGTTAATTGTAGTCATCAATTAACAATCCTATTCACTTATCTCGTAACTGGAAGTTTGGACTTTTTTATCACCTCTCACCAGTCCCCCCCCCCCCTTTTTTTTAAATATATTTTTATTGGTTTCAGAGAAAGGAGAGAAAGAGATTGAAACATCAACAATGAGGGAGAATCATCTATTGGCTGTCTCCTGCATGCCCCCTATTAGGGATAGAGCCTGCAACCCTGGCAGGTACCCTTGACCAGAATTGGACTTGGCACCCTTGAGTCCGCAGACCAATGCTCTCTATCCACTGAGCCAAATGGACTAGGACTAACTAGTAAATTTACGCCACGGTTTTCTTATGAGTTATGGAATATATTTAATCTCTATCCCCTGAATTGTTTTGTGAGGATAAAATGAAAAACCATCTGAATATTTTTCACAAAGTTAACAAATACTTTAATTTTTCTTGATTCAATAGTTTTCCTTTAATCAGTATAAAAATTGTTTTGAATACCTTTCAAATATTTTATTTGTTCACACAAAATTTGTGTCAAGAGTGGAACATATGCCCTAACCAGTTAACTCGGATAGAACATCTGCCTGTAAATTGAAGGGTCCTGAGTTCGATTCTAGTCAAGGGCACATACTTCAGTTCCAGACTCCTCCCTGGCCTGGGCCCTTGTCTGGGCTCATGTAGGAGGCAAGCAGTAGTTGGGTTTCTCACACATGGATGTTTTCTCTCTCTTTCCCTCTCTTTCTATTCTCCCAGAAAATTATCCTCCAGTGAGGATTAGCAATAACAACAACAAGAACTATTTATATAAACATGTACACTGAGTGACCAGATTATTATGATCTCTGAACGCATAATAATCTGGCCACTTAGTGTATATTCTACATAATAAAAGGCTAATATTCAAATTGTCCCCTTGACCAGGAGTTTGACCAGCAGGCAGGCCGGCCAACCGCCTATGTCCCCTCCCCCTGGCCAGGCCCTGGACCCCACCCATGTACAAATTCATGCACTGGGCCTCTAATACACACAAACTGAGTGGCCAGATTATTATGTGTTCAAAGATCACAATAATCTGGCCACTCAGTGTATATATAACTATTTAACACCAAAGTCAAAAGTAAAACCAAGATTTCCCAGTTTCAACATGGTTTTTTAATTCTATAAACTGTTTGAATCTTATATTATGAAAACCAAAAATTGGTATGCTCAGAATGGATAAGAAAATCTTAAGTTAAAAGTAATTAAGATAGAAATATCAACATCAGGAGGGCAAAATTTTATTTTGGCATCAGTGAAGGAAGGTTAATTTAATACAGGAAAATAACTATTTCATTTTGAGAATTAATTGTTCACCTCTGGTTTCCAAATGTTAGTACAGAACATTTATTAAGGATATTTTCAGGACCTACACATTGCTATTGAGTTAAAACCTGGTAGTAGAAATCTGAATTTATATTTATACTGCCTTAGATTTCAAAAATAGTTTACACTTTTATCACTTTATTAAAATGTTTAAAAAGGATGTGAGGCTGATCTGGCTGCAACATTTGTCATTCCATTTGACAAACAAGTTGATTCATTTAGCAAGTTACCCCATCACTCCATGTGCATTCCTTCAGAGCAGTGATTCTCAACCTTCCTAATGCCGCGACCCTTTAAGACAGCTCCTCATGTGGTGGTGATCCCCAACCATAAAATTATTTCCGTTGCTACTTCATAACTGTAATTTTGCTACTGTTATGAACTGTAATGTAAATATCTGATATGCAGGATGTATTTTCATCGTTACAAATTGAACATAATTAAAGCATAGTGATTAATCACAAAAACAATATGTAATTATATATTGTGAAATATTTATTGCTAATTACAAATAAATGAAATTTTTTTGTCTTGAATCGTGGTGTAGCATGGGTAACAGTCTTTATATGACAATAGTAAACTACATTGCCACACTTTGCTACACCTAGGAGCGGTCTGTTGGTTCCTAAGACCATGGGAAATATGTGTTTTCTGATGGTCTTAGGCGACCCCTGTGAAAGGGTCGTTCGACCCCCAAACGGGTCGCGACCCACAGGTTGAGAACCACTGCTCCAGAGGCTGTGCACTAAGCTGAAGAAGACTGAAAACACCCCTACTAAGGATTGTTCAAGTTGTGGCAGTGGCTGCACTCCCCTGTTAGACCTGCCCCACAAGCTCTCAAGGTCCATTTGTAGGAGAACATAGGGTGGTCAAACTTCCAAGATTCCAGACGCATCCAAATGAAGTGCTGCATATGACAGTCTGCATTTTTAAAAGGAAAAAGTATATATCCCTTAGTGTTTATTTATTTGATTTTCATACTGTTGTAAGATTATGTTAATGTGTAAATCAGAAATGTGCCCACTTTAAGGAAATACCTGCTTCTTAAGAGTCAGGTTAATATAAAGTGAAAAACATCACATCACTATAATTGATTATGTGATAACTTTTAAATCATTTCTCTTACAGCTTTGAATCTTGGTTTGATATCACCAGTCTTTCTGAAACCGCTGAAGATATTATTGCTAAAGAAAGAGAACAGAATGTATTGCATATGCTGCACCAGGTTTTGACTTTTCTTATTTTCCTTACTGTAGATTTAGAATTAAAAAAGGAACCCTAGAGATCAACTTTTCTCAACTCATTGTAGCAGATTTTGAAAAATGAGGATCCTCCCAAACTTACTACATATTCTCCCACACCCAGAGATCACATAGCTTTACAACAGAACTCAAGTACTCTTTGAAATTTTGCTTTTTTTCATGTGTAGTAATTTGATTCCTAATGGTTACTGATGTTTGTCACTTAAAATAATATTTGCATAATTTACTTGGTTGCGTGATCCATTATTAATGTTTCCCACATTCTCCACCCATCCAACTACCTTTGCTTCAGGCAAACATAATCTTTCAAAGGTATCCAAATTATTTTTATATGTGGGCCTGAAAAGCTGTTTAAATGTGTTTTGACAATTTTATTCAAAATCCTCATTTTTACTTTAAAGTTTATACATATTTATGGTAAAAATCTGAAACAGTATAAAAATGGAAAGTAAAAATAATCACAAATCATACTTATTCTACCAAATTTTACCTTTCATCTGGCTAATTTTTTTAAGTATATTTGTTTCTGGACTGATGATGTGGTTTAATTTTTTTTTCTCCCTAAACACTCACACTACTGGTCATATTCTCTTTCTCTTATAAAGTCTCATAGCTATCTACCTCTTGGGAATTTCTTTTAAAAATTAAGACGTTTAATTCTATGTTTTTTAAGTATTTTTTTATTGATTTATTACAGAGAGGAAAGGAGAAGGATAGAGGGTTAGAGATATTGGTGAGAGAGAAACATGGATCAGCTGCCTCCTCCATATCTCCTACTGGGGATGTGCCTGCAACCAAGGTACATGCCCTTGACCAGAATCGAACCTGGGACCCTGCAGGCCAGTGCTCTCTCCACTGAGCTAAACCGGTTAGGGCTGCTTCTATGTTTTTAAAAATGTGGAAATCAGTTGTCATCACATATCTAATGAAAGAGTACTTTTAAGCCTAAAGCTTTAGAATTTATAGAAGGTTTTCATGTCCACATCTCTGGGTTGATTGGTTGATTCATTGGTTTTCTAATCCAAAACCTATATTGGGTTTTTAAAATATTCGGTATATATTAGAAAACTAATAAGTTGTGAAATGCTGTGGGTAAAACTATAAATTTGTCATGTGATGACCTGGTCTGTGAAAATCTCAAGGAGATATTTACTTCACCTTTTGAGACTTGATAACCTTAATATATAAAGAGGTAATATGCAAATTAGGACTGGACAGGAGGAGGTTGTGTGTACAAGTGAGGCCCGGAGCAGAGACAGAGACAGGGGTCTGTCTGCCCAACCCAGCATGGCAGCTACGGCGCCCAAAATGGATCTAGGCAGGGTGGCCAGGGGGAGCCTGGGACTGGCCGAGCCACCGCAGCAGTCTGGCCTGACTCCCACAGTAGCCCACAGGGCACCTCCTCACTTGAGATTTCATTTGTACGCTGGTCCTCTAGTATTTATATAAGGAAGAAAAGAGAAAGGGGGAAAGGGACCTGTTGGGAGAGTATTCTCTAAAATATAATAAGAATGTACGATATTTACATATGCTTATTCGTGTTTAATTTTTAGATTCTAACACCATTCTTACTGAGAAGACTAAAATCTGATGTTGCTCTTGAAGTCCCTCCTAAACGAGAAGTAGTCGTTTATGCACCACTTTCAAAGAAACAAGAGACCTTTTATACAGCTATTGTGAACCGTACAATTGCAAACATGTTTGGATCTAGTGAGGTAGTGTGGATTTGAAATACACTGTATTAGACAGCTGACATAGAAAATTTCATGGTTTTTTTCCGTCTTGGGGCTCATCACCTGTTTTCAGGACTTAATAAGGGTGGATTTCTAACTACAGTGAAACGCGTAAGGCCAGTAATGCTACAATCCTACTAAAATTTAAGTGATGTTTCATACATTAATTGCTTCTTTAGTCACCATATTTTAAGAAAATGGAATATGATTATCTTATTAAAAAATTGGGAGACTGTTAAATTAAGGGAAAATCTGACTTTAAGGGTGTAGCTTTTTATAGATATTCCTTTCATTTGTTCTCTTTTTAGAAAGAAACAATTCAGTTAAGTTCCACTGGACGACCAAAAAGGCGAAGTAGGAAATTAATAAATTACTGCGAAATAGATGATGATTCCCCCAATGAATTGGACAACTTGATCAGTCAGATACAGCCAGAGCTAGACCAAGAAAGGTATGAATTTAAGATAAAGTATCCTTTAAACTGATATTTTTTCATATTTCTTGTATTCACGGATTACATATTTTTGATAGAGCTGTTGTGGAAGTGAATATTCCTGTAGAATCTGAAATTGATCTGAAGCTGCAGAATATAATGATGCTACTTCGTAAATGCTGTAACCATCCATATTTGATTGAGTACCCTATAGACCCAGTCACACAGGAGTTTAAGGTAAAATACTATTTAATGATGCCCTGTTTTGATTTCTGTGCTTTTAAAGTGTTGGGTCAAAGTGTCATTTTCCATATTGGAAGAATTAGAAATATAATTGTTCAGTAACTCAGCTGATTTCCCCTCTGTTTCACTTGCTGTCTATTTTAGAGATACCTTTAGTTCTTGATCTTTGCAGTGATACTATTAATTGGTATTCAGCCTGCTGGCTGCTCATTTATATCTCAACAAAGAGCCACGGGAGAAAACCAAAAAGTTGATAATAGGTTGCATATTTTCAGATTAAATGAAATTGCTTTCTTGGGCAGCAAGAAAAACAGCTTTGATGGAAAAGTAGCTTAATAATATTAGGAAGTCAGTTCTAAGTAATCTTCAATACTCTTGTTTCATAGTAGTTTACAGCAAAGTATCTTACCTTTGGAAATGCTATTTTGGGCCAGTATATTTTTGTTTAGGAGATGCTGTCCTGTGGACTATAGGCCATTTAGCAGCATCCCTAGCCTCTAGACACTGCCAAATACAGGTGGGAATGGTAGGCAAAATTTCCCATATTTGAGAATTACTGCTTTATAATTTTTCATTCAAGTAAAAATAATGAGGCAATTTATGGTAACCAGAAAGTGAATAATTTCATCTTCAATATTAGGTGTGCATAAGCTCCTGTGATTGTCATACATATTTTCTTGAAAATATACTCGGTTATAAAAAAAGATCTCCACATATAAAATAAGTTTGACCTTATTATCTTTTGCAAAGCCTTTGGGAAAAGGGTAGAGGGAGTAGATCAAAGTTCTACTTAAACTAAATTTTGTTTTTGTAAAATCATGTGTTTTAAGTTTCAGAGCATGTCTTTCCTAGAGGAAGAATTATCTTCTAATTAAAAATTTTATAATTTGACTTTGTAATTTGTGTGTTTGTTTTATAAAGCTTTGTCACTGAAAATTGAACTGTCCACATTGCTTTTATTTTGACAAAGCCAAATTATTAGTTCATGATAATTATTTTTTTCCTTTCTTTGCCCCCTTTTAAGGTTGATGAAGAATTGATAACAAATTCTGGGAAATTCTTAATTTTGGATCGAATGCTGCCAGAATTAAAAGTCAGAGGTCACAAGGTAGTACTTTGGTTGGATTTTTTTATTGTTTAATTACTCTTTTATTAATTCATATAGCTACTAAAATATATTTAAATTTCAGGTGCTGCTTTTTTCACAAATGACAAGAATGTTGGACATTTTGATCGATTACTGCCACTTTAGAAATTTCAACTTTAGCAGACTTGATGGATCCATGACTTATTCAGAGAGGGAGAGAAATGTAAGTTTTCTTAATGGCATATACACTGAAGTTGTTTTTTTTTTTCTTAATTCTTACCTGGATTTCTGAATATTCAAAATAGATCCACAAATTGATAGATCTAAAAGAGCAAAAACCCTTTAGTCTTTAGCAAATTATATAGTGTATCTTTTGTTAATATTCTACTTAAACATTACTATATCTACTATAGAATAACAATTTTTTCTCCATTTTGGCTCTTTCCTTCACTTCTAACATTTTACTATGAAATTTTAAGAATAGCAGTTGAAAGAATTTTTTAGCAATCTATTAACCCACCTAGTACCTGCGGTTGAAACTTCACTATTTTTAATCGCATAGCTATAATACAGCATCAGTCTATTACCCTGACCATTTAACGTTCCATCCTCTCTTACTGTATTTAAAAATAAATAGTAGATGATAGTCCCTTTCTGATTACTTAAGCATATTTTGTCTTTTAGGGTGATACTTACATACCCTAAGGGAATAAAATTATATATTTGTTATTTTGATTAATGCATTTATGTCCATGACCTAAACTATCAAGATACAGAACATTACCCATCCACTCAAAAAGTTTCCTCATGCTCCCTTAGAGTAATCCATCTTTCCTGCCTGCCCCATCTCCTAGCCAACCAATTGCAGTTTTATAACTTTTTTTTTTTTTTGAGGGAGAGTAGCCTAGATTTTTCCTTCTGATATTTTTAAAATTTCTAACAGTAAATGGTTTCCCTTAAAATTCCTTGTGATGTGGATTTTCTTTTTAACAAAGTTAAGATCTCAGGTCTTAAAGTAGGTGCTTACAAAATAAATGAAGTTAACATCATCAGATGTTTGATTAACATAACTTCTTTTTTAAGCCTTGAATATGTTTATTGATTTGAGAGAGAGAAATTGGTGTGAGCGAGAAACATTGCTTAGTTGCCTCATACACACCCCAATCAGCAATCGAGCCCGCAACCTTTGGTGTACGGGACGATACTGCAACCAGCTGAGCCACCCTGCCAGGCCTAACAGTTGTTTTATTGATCCGAGTGATTGAGAATATTTTTAATTAAGGGAGGTCAAATCAGTGTTTAAAGTATTTGTATTTTTCGTAATCTTTCTCATGGTTATGGTTTATTACAATGAACCGATACTGATTAAAATTGGCAAAGAACAGTTACATAGGTAAAGTCCAGAAGAAACTAGATGCCAATTTCTAGTGGAGTTGCACAGGCAGCACTTAATTATCCCCGCAACAATTGGTAATCACATGTTAAGTAAACCAGGGAAACTCACCTGAACCTTGACTTCCCAGTTTCTATTAAGGGTCAGTCAAGGAGGCATGGAGCATGGTGTATCTGGCTTGCGCTGTTCAGTTTCAAGCCTCTCTGAATTAATACTGCATGTCCTCTAGTTTTTTTGCCACAATCTGGGAAATAGGCCTATGATTTTTTTGTGTGTTGTGAGAAGTGCGTCTTCAGCAGTTTTGTCTTTTCAGAAAATTGGTCTTTTACGGCTTCTGGGGTTTTCAGTATTTACCTCTCATCAAATGCCCTTTGGATGCTGAAGAACACATACTCAGTTTTAAGAGCCCACCACTGACCTCCCATTACCTTTCCTGGTAAACACATGACTATGAGATGGCTGCTGCACATGCAGACACCCTAACTTCTTTCCAGGCGGAAGTTTATTAACTCCTGTGTTCACATCCTTTTTTGCTTTTAGATGCACAACTTTAACACAGATCCAGAGGTGTTTATCTTTTTAGTGAGTACACGAGCTGGTGGCCTGGGCATTAATTTGACTGCAGCAGATACAGTTATCATTTATGATAGTGATTGGGTAAGTTGCAAGTCTAATAATGTGCTGATTATCATTACATTTTGAATTTTTAAAATCTTTCATTGTATGCTTTGCAGTTTCATTTCTGTTTTGAAAAGGTATCCATTTTAAGTAAATAATTTAATCAGGTGTCCTGTGTGTGAAGGCTTGAACATGCTCTATCAATTAAGTCATTGTAGAAGTCTAAGGCACTATTTAAAGGTTTTTGATTAGATCATGCATGTTGACTTTATCCACACATAGTATAAATTTAAATAATATCAACCTCACATTGTTCAATGTTTTTCTTTAAGAACCCCCAGTCTGATCTTCAGGCCCAGGATAGATGTCATAGAATTGGTCAGACAAAGCCAGTTGTTGTATATCGTCTTGTTACAGCAAACACTGTTGATCAGAAAATTGTGGAAAGAGCAGCTGCTAAAAGAAAATTGGAGAAGTTGATCATCCACAAAAGTAAATACCACTTTCTATTATTTTTTGCTTCAGTTGTGTGTTGTGAATTTTCTTTGTAAAAAAAATTGAGTCAGCTTAGTTAGTGCAGGATTTATTAAACAGGCAAAAGGAAATTTGAAGCTGTAAAGATCTAAGTTAGTGACCATAGACATAAAAGGAAAACAGTGAGTTTCTTGGTGAGGAACAAAAGGATAATTTCAAAGTGCCTATCTGAAATATGTCGTAGGGTTTGAAATGATGTTGATGCTTACTCTATTTGTTTTTTTTTTTTTTAATTTGTATTGATTTCAGGAAGAGAGAAATATCAATGATGCGAGAATCATTGATTCCCGCTACCCCCTACAGGGGATCGAGCCAGCAATTGGGCATGGGCCCTGACTGGTTTGTGGATCACATCAGTAAAGCATTGATACTTAATAAGAGCTTTGTTTTGTCAAAAGAATTAAGAAAACTTACAAGCCTCTTTTTGCAAGTTTAATATATTAAATTTTAGAATGTTAAAAGTGTATTGAAGTAGTGCTATAAAGAAATCTATTTTGAATTACTCAAAAAATATTTGATTCCACCATTCCCTTTTCATACTTTTAAAAATAGTGGTTTTTAATCTAGAAAAGATTTTGAGGAATAGGGAAAATGAAGTTAATGAGACATTGGCATTCTTTATTCTGTTCCTTGAGATTCCTTGGAGAAATTCTTTCATTCATTCAATATAAAATTATATTTGAATAAATGACAGCTACCTTAAGTAGAAAATTACCTGTTAGGTGTGAAGCCTAAAGAAATGTTGAAAATTACTATCAGTTTATATTATGCTACTTTCCTACTTGCAAATACAGGTAAGTCCTCACTTAAAATTTTGTACAAATTTTAAAATTCTTGCGGGGGGTGGGTAGGGGTGCGTCAAAGGGAAGACATGTACACATGTAATAATTAATTTAAAAAAATGGGAGGAAGAAAATCCAAAAAATTTGTTTTTGCCTGTGCTGCTTTAGGAATTTGGTAAATTTATAGCTTTATTTTTCTAAGTTCTATTTTTTAGAACTTTGAAAGATTATACAATTTGAAATTAGTTTAATAAATATTGACTGTTATTGAGGTATAATATACATATAGCGTTTGAGTATACAGTGATGAATTTTGACATGTCTATATTCATGTAGCAATCCTCTAGGTCAAAGTCACTGACATTTCCATATTCAAGTAGGTTTCCTACTGCATTCTTTGTCTATATACTTTACCGACTTTTGCTCAATATAATTTTTTGAAGTTCATCTGTGTTGTGTATATATTAGAAGTTAGGTATTTGTTTAAATAATTTCTGAATATAATTTTTTGAAGTTCATCTGTGTTGTGTATATATTAGAAGTTAGGTATTTGTTTAAATAATTTCTGAATAGTTTATCCATTTTTCTGTTGGTGTTTGAATTATTTCCAGTTGTTGATTCTTATTAATAAAAAGATATTTGGCCCTAGCTGGTTCGACTCAGTGGGGAGAGTGTCAGTCTGTAGACTGGAGGGTCCTAGATTTGATTGTGGTCAAGGGCAGGTGTCTGGGCTTGAGTCCCAGTAGGGGACATCCCCAGGAGGCAGCCAGTCAATGATTCTCTTTCACCATTTGTTTCTATCTCCCTCTCCTTTCCTCTATGACAGTGGTTCTCAACCTTCCTAATGCCGCGACCCTTTAAGACAGCTCCTCATGTGGTAGTGACCCCCAACCATAAAATTATTTCCGTTGCTACTTCATAACAGTAGCAAAATTACAGTTATGAACTGTAATATAAATATCTGATATGCAGGATGTATTTTCATTGTTACAAATTGAACATAATTAAAGCATAGTGATTAATCACAAAAACTATGTAATTATATATTGTGAAATATTTATTTCTAATTACAAATAAATTAAATTTTGTCTTGAATCGTGGTGTAGCATGGGTAACAGTCTTAATATAACAGTAAACTACATTTTGCTACACCGAGGAGCAGTGTGTTGGTTCCTAAGACCATGGAAAATAGGTGTTTTCCAATAGTCTTAGGCTGCCCCTGTGAAAGGGTTGTTTGACCACCCAAAGGGGTCACGACCCACAGGTTGAGAACCGCTGTTCTATGAAATTGATAAAAGTATATTTTTAAAAATTCATTGTTTACCCCAAGGTGATAGATATTTTTCTCAAAAAAAAATCTGGTATTTGGACAGGTATTTGTGGACATAAGCATTTCTTTGTTCTGGGTCTTAGGATGGGTATACATTTACCTATAGGAAACTACCAAATTTTTCTTAAGAATTTCAGTCACTTCTTTTACCAACATTTGGTCTTATCTGTCTTCTTTAATGTAAGCCACTCTAATTGCTTTGTAATGTATTTTGGTTTTAAAAACAATTTTTAATTTCTTGAATACTTTTTCTAGATCATTTCAAAGGTGGTCGATCTGGATTAAATCCATCTAAGAGTTTCCTAGATCCTAAGGAATTAATGGAATTGTTAAAATCTAGAGATTATGAGAGGTACGATTTGTTGTTGTTGAGAAAAATGTAATTCATGGTTTTGATTTACTATGTAGATAAAAAAATTTCCCTTTCTATTATAGGGAAGTAAAAGGATCAAGAGAAAAGGTCATCAGCGATGAAGATCTAGAATTGTTGTTAGATCGAAGTGATCTCATTGGTAAATATCTTATGCTTTTATTTTCATAAAAACTTTAAAACATACACATAACCAGAGAGAATAGTATAATGTAGCTCTATAATTCATTCATCCTCAATACTATTCTTTGTCAGTATCTTTAAATTATGAAATTTTATCCACATTTTTCTCATGCATCATTTACTAAAAAGAACATGTTCTCAAACATAGCCATTATATCATTATTACATTTAAGAGAATTTGCACTATATCCAACATTTTTCTCATGCATCATTTACTAAAAAGAACATGTTCTCAAACATAGCCATTATATCATTATTACATTTAAGAGAATTTGCACTATATCCAACCCATATCCAGATTTCCCCAGTTGTCTCAAATCTTTTTACAGTTTGAATCAGAATACAAAATTTCATTGATTGTTATGTCCCACTAGTTCTATAACACCCTCCTCACTTTTTTTTTTTAATGCCATTAATTTGTTGGAGAAACCTGTTATTCTATAAAATGACCTATATTCTGAAATGGGCTAATTCCCTCCCACACTCCTTGGGCTGTCCTCTGACTTTTTTTTTTTTTTTTTTTGTATATTTTCTGTAAAGAGTTTTGTATGAGTAATTGCTTCCAGGTTCCATATCTTAGGCATACCAGTACTTTCTTTGTTCTCATATTTTAAATCATACCAGGAGGCACATAAAATCAGAGTTTATATTCAATGAGCTAACATTGATGAGCAGATTCAGTCTGTAGTTTTCTGTCAACTTTTTACTTAACCTAATGGTGGTTTTAGCATCCATTGCTGATTATTTTGAACCTATATGTATTTCCTTAAAGAATAGCAAAACTATGGGGGATTTTTTTCCTACCATTTCTTTATTGGTTAAAATTATGTTTTTAATATGTTTTTATCGGTTCCAGAGCGATAGAAATATTAATGATGAGAAACATCAGTCAGCTGCCTCTCTGGTATACCCCCTAGGTTCAGAAATTGAGCCTACAACCCGAGCAGTGTGCCCTTGACTGGAATCCAACGCTCTGTTTGCTGAGCCAAACCAGTTAGGGCACTTTTTTTTAAATACATCTCTGAGGACACAATTCAAATAAACATCCTGCTTATTTCTCTGGATATCTTAAATTTAGCAGAAGTTATTAGCAAACTGATGTTTCAGTTTGTGTGTCCCCTGGAGTCCAGTTCTATTTGTAATAAGAGAATTAAGGGCCCATATTTCTATCTGTTTCAAACTTTTCAACAGGTGACTCATCTCATAGCAACATATTGGACATCTTTTTAAATGTTCCTCTTTAGGTTCTTAACGCGTTTTAAAGAATAAATACTTGTTCTAATATTTTTCTCTTAGATCAAATGAATGCCTCAGGATCAATTAAAGAGAAGATGGGAATTTTCAAGATATTAGAAAACTCTGAAGATTCCAGTTCTGAATGTTTGTTTTAAATTGGAACTAAAGAATGTCTTTTTAAATTCTTATTTACATCTACAGATTTACCTATATTGGTGTTAAAATCCAGAATGCCTACATAACTTTGATTTATATCATTATATCAGTTTACATAATGTAACATTGCATAATTGATAGGTGGTAATTTTCTGAGCCTTAAGAACAAGGAAGTATTAAGTTTAGATTTCCAGTTGAGTTTTCAGACTCAGTAGTGCCCTTGGGTATAGCCTGATGTGTACTTAGCCACTGCCAGAGATATACAGTCTTCCTATGGAAGTTTAATGTCTTTCTCCCTGATTTCCCCTCTTTAGCAGTACAATTTCTGGGTTTTTGGTACTTCATTTATGGAGTAGACTTTTAATGGGGGAAAGATTGGGATTGTGCTTTCCGTTTAAATAAGAAATTATTTGACTTTAGGGTCTATTTCTATAAAATGTTTACCAAATAAATATTCATTTTCAGATGATTTCATTTTTTCAGAAAGAATGGCTCAGGTGAAATAATAGCAAAAGTCTTGACATGCAATGTGATTCAACATTATTTACCTGACTTGATTTTCGTCATTAAGGTTATGCATATATGTCATAAAGATTTCAACTGCAGAGGAGGCTCTGGACCAGAAACTGGGAGTTGCAATACATATTCAAAACAAGAATAGAACAAAGAGAGATGAGACCCTTAAAATCTATAGTAATTGGAGAGGAGTAGTATTAGAAGAAAATAAGACATAGGAATATAAATAATGCAAGATTTTTAATAGAGGACCATAATGTAATAGTTTGAGGAAGAGAAATCTCGCTCCCTGAACCATACATTACCGTGTAGATTGTTTCATGGGAAAATGTTATTGCTGCCATGTATCTTTATATGTAGATCAGATTATCTCCACCTTCAGGCAGTGGAATTAGGAATCCCAGAGAAGAAAATAAAAAACAAAAATCTGCTCTGTAGTCTGTTAAACAAAACGTTTACCAATCACAGTTAGAAATATTAAGCAACTATGGTTCTGATGAGCAGTCTTAAGTCTTGACTCTCCAAGTGGGAATGTGATGGTAGGTTCACCTCTGTCCTACATCTAGCCTGCCCATGCTGACACTAAGATAAAAACAATCAGAAAAGAACTTTCGAGAGTTGCCACCACTGCATCTGTGTAAGTCTGCCAGTACTTATTACTAGAATCAAATAAGCACTTCTAGAATCAAATAAGCACTTCATTTCTTATAGAATCAGCTGCCTCTCCCGGTGCATTACAGGCTAATAACAAAGTCCTTGACATGTTTTCTATGTGTACTTCTCTTTCCTCCTTTTCTACTTTTCCCCTTTGGACCCATTCCAGTGACCTCTATGGCCTCATTTTACTTGATACTTCCCAGTATTATAGTAATTTAATCTTATCCAGTCTCAATCACAGAATTGAGTACCTGTTCTGTCTTAATGTTTTCTTCACTAAGCATGTTGGGAATGTGAAACAAGAATCAAGTGTACACACTGGATAAATACTCCTAGAGTTAAGAAGAAAAGAAAGACCTCATAGTGGATTAGTTTACAAAGGGCTTATACAGAAAAGATGGAAACTAACATGGGTGCATTTATAGGTAACAAAGGCTAAAACTAGATTACCTACAAAGATCGGTTATCAGAAGTTTTTAACAGTGAAATAAAATGGCAAATTTTCAAAGGGCTTTAGCAAAACAAATTCCAACCTAGAATTTGTCTAGAATTTTACAGCATTTATAATGTTTAAGCACAGAAATTTTGTCATATAATACTAGAGAGAGAACCAAGATGGTGATGTAGGTAAATACTATACTGTTTCCCCTCCTCCAAAAAACAAAATTACAACTAAAATACAGGACAACCATTAGAACTGCCTGAAAGCTGGCTGAGTGGAAGTCTTGCAACTAGAGAAAGAAAGAAAAAGGCTGAACAGTACCCATGTGCTGTTTTTAAGGGAGAGGGAAATATCAATAATGAGAGAATCATTGATTTGCTGCTTCCTATATTGCCCCAACTGGGGATCAAGCCTGCAACCCAGGCATGTGACCTAGATTCAAAGGTCCATAGTCAACCACTGAGCCACACTGCCCAGGTGTGTGTGTGCTGCTTTTTTAATCTGGAGGGAGATAGTCTCAATGGAGGCTGCCTGTGGGGAGCAAGGGGTCCCATCCTACACCAGGCTCCCAGAGCTGGAAAGAGAAGTCTCCTTAACTATGGGCTTTAAAAACCAGCAGGGATTGGGGCTCAATGACAAGGAGGCTGCTGGTGACTGAGCTGTTCCTCTTAAAGGGTCTGCACATGAACTGAACTAACCAGGTCCTATTTCCTCTGAGCTCCAGCAACAGGGTGAGACTGGGAGACCTAAACACATGAGAAACTGGATTGTCTGGTAACGGGGCAGGAATTTGGGGTAGCTTTCTCCCCACTGGAGGTGCTTGAAGGGGTCATTGCATCCAATTTGCAGCTCGATCCAGCCTGTGTACAGCAGCTTTTGCATATGAAAGGCCTGTCCTTGCTCAGGCTTCAAACTAAAATCAAGGTGCCCCAAACCTATCAAAAGGCCTAAGACCCAGCACTATCACCAGCCTGTCTTCACAGCTGAGCCTCGTCTGGACATTGTAACCTGATACAAAAAGGAGGAATCTGCAGGTCTCTAGTTCCTGCCAGGTTGCCACAGGCAATAGCTGGCTGTGTACCTCCCTAGAGACCCAAGAGCCAGTGCACCCAGTGGACAGCATCAGATTACAACTCTACACATAAGAGACACACTCAAGCCCACTGAAGCAAGTTCTGCACCATAGAAATTTCTCCTGACACCAGCTCTCCCACTGTATTTGTAGCTGGTCCTCAAAGCCAATTTGCCTGGGGGTCAATTCCTCCCAGTGGCACCAACAGCAAACAAGGCTCAACTACAACAAAACTGCACACAGCCCACAGAGGGGCGCACTAGAGTGCCCAGCTCCTGACGGGAGGCTAAGCCACTGGGCTCTACAGCACACCTACTATACAAGGCCACTCAAACAATTTTGAGACATAGCGGCTCTATCTAACATGTAGAAACAAAAGGGAAGCATCCAAAGATGGAGAAACAAATATGTCACAAATGAAAGAAATGGAAACAAGCATACTTGGATATAGAGTTCAAAACCCTGGTTATAAGATTACTCGAAAATCTTAGAAAGTTAAAGACACGGAAAAAAAAAACAGAAAAAAAGCATACACTAACAAAAAATAATTTATAGCGATTCAACAGTAAAACTGAGAAGTCTAAGAATTAATGATGAGGAAGCAAAAAACACCCAATTAGAAGAGCAAAAATAAGCCAGAAATAATGAAGGTAGAGTAAGGAGCCTCAGGGACAACTTCAAGCATACCAATATTCTTATTGTGTGGGTGCCAGAAGGAGATAGAGAACAAGATACTGAACACCTATTTGAAGAAATAATGACAGAAAACTTCCCATACCCGGTGAAAGAAATAGACTTACATGTCCAGGAAGCACAGAGTCCCAAACAGGAGGAACCAAAGAGGACCACACCAAGACACATCATAATTAAAATGCCAAGGGCTAAAGACAGAATCTTAAAAGTAGCAAGACAAAAGCAGTTAGTTACCTACAAGGAAGCACCAATACGACGGTCAGCTGATTTCTTAACAGAAACTTTGCAGGCCAGAAGGGAGAGAAAAATACTCAAAGTGTTGAATAGCAGGCACCTGTAACCAAGATTATTCTACCCAGCAAAGCTCTCACTTAGAATTGAAGGTCAGATAAAGAGTTTCACAAACAAGAAAAAGCTAAAGGAGTTCATCACCACCAAACCAGTATTATATGAAATATTGAAGGGTATTCTTTAAGAAGAAGAGATAAAATGGCAACAAATACATGTCAACAACTGAACCTAAAAATAAAAATAAATCTAATGAACAAAATAAATTGGTGAATAGAATCAGAGGCATGGAACAGATGACACTCAAAGGGAAGAGGGGTGGGAGGGTTGGAAGGGATTAGCCAAATATCTTAGTGGGGGTGGGGGGTGAAGGCTTAGGGTGGAATGGGAACAGGATGGAGGGGGGACAGTTCAGGGAAAAAGTGGACAAATGTAATACTCTCAATAGATTAAAAAAATTTTTTGTTGATTTCAGAGAGGAAGGGGGAGAGAGAGAGAAACATTAATGATGAAAGAGAAACAGTGATTGGCTGCCTCCTGCACACATACCAAGAGCGGGCCCTCCCCCACCCTCCCTGCTCGGGAGTCCATCCCAAAACTGGGACATGTGCCTTTGACCAGAATCAAACCTGGGACCCTTCAGTCTGCAGGCTGACACTCTATCCACTGTGCCAAACTGGCCAGGGCCAATAATTTTTTTAAAAAATAAAAAAGCAAACAGGCTGTCTGAAAAAGTAAAACAAGCAACATCTTCAGTGCCTTTTTTTTTTTTTTTTTTTTTTTTTACAGAGAGGAAGGGAGAGGGACAGAGAGCTAGAGCTAGAAACATCCATGAGAAAAAGCCATCAATCAGCTGCCTCCTGCATGCCCCCCTACTGGGGATGTGCCCGCAACCAAGTACATTCCCTTTACCGGAATCGAACCTGGGACCTATCCACTGAGCCAAATCGGTTTCAACTGTGTCTTTTTTATGACAGTATTTAGTGATGCAATTGTGTCTCAATACTGTTTTAGTTATATCTAAAATTTTAGCACTGTTTTTGCTGTTATTTAATTCTGTTTTCTAACTTTTATGATTTCCTCTTTCACCCAGGGGTTTCTTTGTATATTTAGTTTGCACATATAGATTTTTTAAAAGTTGCCTTTATTATTGCCTTCTCCCTGTATTTTATTATAGTCAGAGAACATTATTTGCATGATGTTAACTTTTTAGAATATATTGGTACTTCCTTTGTGGCCTAGCACATGGTCAGTTGTGTAAGTATTTCCATTTGTACTTGAAAAGAATGTATATTTTCTGATTGTTGAGGATAAACTTTTCTGCAATATGTTTCTGTTTAATAAATACTATGAAAATCTAAATATATGCTTATTTTTCAACTGCTTGCTCTGGTTAATTATTTTCTGAGAAATATATGTTAAAATTTCTAATTATAGTTGCAGATTTAACAAGCTTAGCTTGGGCTCTATATGTTTTGGAACTATATTGTTAGATATATATATATATATATATATTCCTTTTATCAATATGTAATATGTCCCAAGAAACACTTTCCAGCTGAATTCTATTTTTCCTATTATTAATATTGATATGTTAGCATTCTTTCACTTCACATTTGCCTGGCACATCATTCTCACTTTTGTGTGTCACCTTTTAAAATTATTTTATGTAATGTCTCATAGTAATGGGCTGCTAGATCTATTTCAACAATGTAATCTTGGACTCTTTTTTTTTAATATATTTTATTAATTTTTTTACAGAGAGGAAGGGAGAGAGATAGAAAGTCAGAAACATCGATGAGAGAGAGACACCGCCTCCTGCACATCCCACAGTGGAGATGTGCCTGCAAGCAAGGTACATGCCCCCAATCAGAATTGAACCCAGGACCTTTCAGTCTGCAAGCCGACGCTTTATCCACTGAGCCAAACCGATTTCAGCGGACTTTATCTTTTGATTGGTAGGATCAGATTGAAAAACTTCAAGAAATCAGTAGGCGAGATTAAAGAGATAAGATACATATATTATTTTTATATTTTAAAATATATTTTATTGATTTTTCACAGAGAGAAAGAGAGAGGGAAAGAGTTAGAAACACTGATGAGAGACATCGATCAGCTGCCTCCCACACTGGGGATGTGCCCGCAACCAAGGTACTTGCCCTTGACCGGAATTGAACCTGAGACCCTTCAGTCCACAGGCCAACGCTCTATTCACTGAGCCAAACCAGTTTCAGCAGATATATATGTATTTTTTAAAATTTTATTTATTTTTAAATCAGGAGAAGGATCCTGCCGGGCTGTCTCGCAAGGGGAGAACAGCAACACGTGCAGAGAGGAACTTGCCTTTTTTTTTTTTTTAATATATTTTATTGATTTTTAAAAAAATATATTTTTATTTATTTTTTACAGAGAGGAAGGGTGAAGGATAGAAAGTCAGAAACATCGGTGAGAGAGAGACATCGATCAGCCGCCTCCTGCACACCCCCTACTGGAGTTGTGCCCGCAAGCAAGGTACATACCCCCGACCGGAATCGAACCTGGGACCTTTCAGTCCACAGGCCGACGCTCTATCCACTAAGCCAAACCGGTCTCGGCTATTTTATTGATTTTTTTTATAGACAGGAAGGGAGAGGGATAGAGAGCCAGAAACATTGATGAGAGAGAGAGACATTGATCAGCCGCCTCCTAGAGGGGATGTGCCCATAACCAAGGTAAATGCCCTTGACCGGAATCGAACCCGGTACCTCTCAGGCCACAGAACGAAACTCTATTCACTGAGCCAAACCAGTATCAGCCAGATATATATTTTTTAAAGTTGGAGACATAATGGATGGAAGTAAAAGTACCAACATCTGGATAACAGTCCAAGAAGAGAAAATAAAAACAGAAAAAAATATTTGAATAAAGAATGAAGATACACTTCCAAGAATGTAAGGGCTCAAAAGAGTACAAAATGAGAGATAATAAACTCCAAACCAGGCTCATTATGGTGAATTTTAAGAATATCGAAGGTAAAGAGAATCCCAACAATTTTCAGAGAGGAAGAGCAGATCACCTACAAAAGAATAAGAATCAGATTGATACCAGATTTAAAAACTAGGTTCAAGAGGGTAAATAGTAATAATATTTTAAAAGAAAATAGCTTTCATCTAAAATGTTATATAGACAAGCTATCAAATGTTAGAACATAAATATGTCCTTCTGCATGTAAGGACCCAGAATGTTTGCCAAACATGGACTCACATGTTTGGTCAATAAAGAGGAGAAAAGTATAAATACCAAAAAGATTAAAGTCAATTAAAAATATGAACTGAAATAGCAGACTTCTCCTAATCCTACATAATAAAGCCCAGTGACCAAAATGACGGAACAACCAGAATGACCACGGCCCCTTCCCCTGGGTGGCCCCAACTCCCCAGCGAGCAGTTAGGGGTGATCAGGTAGTAGAGTGGTAGGGGCAATCAAGTAGGCAGATGAGTGGTTAGTGGTGATCAGGTAGACAGGCAAAGTGGTCAGGGGCAATCACACAGATGAGCAATTAGTAGCCAGCGGTCCCGGATTGCGAGATGGATGTCTGACTGCCAGTTTAGACCTGATCCGCAGGGATTGGCCCTAACTAGCAGTTGGACATCCCCCGAAAGGTCCTGGATTGCAAGAGGGTGCAAGCCTGTCTAGACTTTTAATTTAAAAATAAGATTTTATATTTAAAATCCAGTAACACATTTATCTCTATATAAAAAAAAGCTAACATGCTAAGTATTCGTCTGATTGGTACCTATGACATGCACTGGCCACCAGGGGGCAGACACTCAATGTAGGAGCTGCCAAGCTGCAGTGACTTGACAGCGGCAGTTCTTGGGTGATGCACCCCGAAACCAGAGAGGGAGCCCAATTCCTCGCAGGTCTGTGCAATTCCACTTTTATCCATGGGTTATATTGTTGCTGGGACACTGTTCGCCCTGAATCTGGTTTACTGCACACTTGCATTTGTGTTCCACAGCAACTTTGCAGAGTGCCCTTTCATACATACTCTGGGACTCCTCAGTGGTGTCGGAGAGCCCTTTTTGGCCTGATCCCTGCAGGCCAGGCCAAGGGACCCCACCAGCCAGAAGGACTCTGCTCATACCAGGGAGGGATCGCAGGAAGTTGGCTCCAGGGCATGTTCGGCCCCTCTCACCCACTCCCACCCACCAGCCACCCTCTTCTTAATGTCCTTTCAATGTGCACATATTCATGCACCAGGCCTCTAGTAAGAGAAAAGAAATTTGAAAGCAAGAAGTCATGGAAAAGAAAAATAAGAGGATTCAAAAGGAATTGCTCAGCAAGTATGAACCAGAAGAAAGCAGCTTAATATCTGACAAAATAGAATTCTGGATAAAGATTTTTATAGCAAAGGATATGTCAGTGGTCGGCAAACTCATTAATCAATAGAGCCAAATATCAACAGTACAACAATTGAAATTTCCTTTGAGAGCCAAATTTTTTAAACTTCTTCTAACACCACTTCTTCAAAATAGACTTGCCCAAGACATGGTATTTTATGGAAGAACCATATTCAAGGGGCCAGAGAGCCGCATGTGGCTCGAGAGCCGCAGTTTGCCAACCACTGGGATATGGCAAGAGAACAATATAACAATTATAAGCATAACAACAACTGGCAATTGCAATGAGAAATTTTAATGCCTGAAATCAAATAAGGCAAATAAGCAGATATCTGAAAACTAAAATGATAAGCTTGAACATGAGGTAAAAACTCTATACCAGTAATCAGTAAGGGCATTTTCTTTGCAACTTTATATAGGATATTACAGAAATAGGTCATGTAATAGGCCGAAAAGAAACCTTGATAAAATGAAAATGATCAGTTGCATAAAGACTTTGTTTTCTATACAGAGTGGAATAAAATTAGAAGTTACTAAAAGATTTAACAACCACAACAAGCATTTTTATTGGGTAGCAGATTATATATATATATACACATATGTATATATACATACATATATGTATATATACATATCTATATGTATGTACATAGACACACACACCCATATTTAAAAAATTTTAAATACCCTATCACAAAATGTGTTACAGATTTAAACCTTGATTTTTAGGAAAATGCATGGTTTTAATCTATAATAATGAAAGTATAATATGCTAATTAGACCAGATGTTCCTCAGGACGAAGCCAGGGCTGTGAGGGAAGCCCAGATCCTGGCTGCCTGCTGGCGGCTGGAGGGAAGCCGGTGCCGGCAGCCGGGGAGAGGAAGGCCCGCTCTTGCATCAGGCCTCTGGTATTTATATAAAAACAACAATGGATAAAAGAAGACAAACTTAGCATTTAACGCAAAGGGAATCCTGGTGCACTGCTGGTGGGAATGCAGACTGGTGCAGGCACTGTGGAGAACAGTATGGAGTTTCCTCAAAAAACTAAAAATGGAACTCCCATTTGAACCAGTAATCCCACTTGTAGGAACATATCCTAAGAAACTAGAAACGCCAATCAGAAAGGATATATGCACCCCTATGTTCATAGCAGCACAATTTACAATAGTTAAGATTTGGCAACAGCCCAGGTGCCCATCAGCAGATGAGTTGATTAAAAAACAGTGGTACATCTACACAATGGAATATTATGTTGCTGTAAAAAAAAAAAGACCTCCTATCATTTGCAACAGCATGGATGGACCTGGAGAGCATTATGCTAGGTGAATAAGCCAGTCAGAAAAAGAGAAATATCACATGATCTCACTCATTTGTAGAATATAATGAGTAACATAAACTGATGAACAAAAATAGATCCAGAGACATAGAATCATGGAACTGACTGAAAAACCTCAGAGGGAAGGCAGGGGAGGGTTGGGGAGCGGGGAAGTGAAAGAGATCGACCAAATGACTTGTATCCAGGCATATGAGCATACCAATGGACACAGACAATAGGTGAGTGGGGGCACGTGCTGGGGGGCAGCAGAGGGTGGGGAGAAGTCAATTGGGAAAAAAAGGAGACATATGTAAGACTTTCAACAATGAAGAATTAAAAAAAAAAAAGAACTTAGAAAAAGCAGAAGAATAAATTACTTCTAAAAACTCAAGTTTAGTCCTAATTAGGTGTTTCTTTGCAACCTCTTCTCTGTAGCTAAAATTTTCTTCTGTTCCTTCCTGAACTCTTACACAAGGCTTTAGTTCTAGAATCCTGCCTCTGCGATGAAAAGGTTCTTCTCAGCTTTTCCTTGAGACTGTGGGTCTCGAGTCTCGATCTCCTCAGTTCCAAGGTTCATCAGGTCGTTTGCTGCAGAACCTCCCGCCTCTTGCTGCCACGTCACAGTCTGCCACGATGGGAAGTGCCAACTGCCGTGCTCCCTGTGTTCGCTGTGCTTGTTTCTGTGGATGAGGCTCAGTCATTTCATCCCCTTCCTCCTCAAGTCACGGATCTGCCCCTTCGATCGAGGCTTCCTCAGGCTGGACATCACGATGGGTTTGTCTTTTCTCTTCCCCAGCCATGCTGATGTGGGATGGACTTTTGTTATGTGGCACTTGAATTTGGAGCATCCGTCCGCATCCTCCTGGGTACTTTTGATGGGTCACAATCCTCTTCATTCTTTGGTTCCGAGTTTTTACATGTGCCCTTCCTCCAGGGAAGCTGCCAGGGCGTTGGTCTTGAGCCGGCATTGTGCAGGAACAACGAACTCTCCACTCAGGCCCCAGAGCTCACTGGAACCCTGAGCCTTTGTCCAGTTGCCCACAATTGCTTGGATTTCTTTTAAAAATATATATTTTGTTGATTTTTCACAGAGAGGAAAGGAAAGGAATAGTTAGAAACATCGATGAGAAAGAGACATCGATCAGCTGCCTCCTGCACGCCCCCTACTGGGGATGTGCCCACAACCAAGGTACATGCTCTTGACTGGAATCAAACCTGGGACCCTTCAGTCCACAGGCCAACGCTCTGTCCTCTGAGCCAAACCGGTTTCGGCTGTTTTAATTTCTTCCACTTTGTTTTGATGAAATTGGTTTCATCTTTCAGGAGGAAGAGGAAGAGAAGGAGGAGGAGGAGAGAAGAAGTAGTTGCTTCATTCTGTGGGGGTGGGGAAAGGATGCAAATGTAGAAGTGTCTGGTGACCTGGACATGTTCAACCCTATGACAAGGTACATCATGTGCACTGTAGTAAAACATCTGAGAAAACAAAATACTAAATATTCAGACTAAGAACAGTTAATATCTGTTCCTGCAAAAATAATATTAAAAAAAAATAGATCCAGGCTCTGAAAGATGAAACCAATTCTTATCAAAACAAAGTGGAAGAAATTAAAGCAGCAGAAACGGGTTTGGCTCAGTGGATAGAGCGTCGGCCTGATAAATTCCAAGATCATCATCTCCCATGAAATCCAGGGACATTGAGACTTGGTGTCTCATCATCAGTGGGTTCTTCCAGAAAGCTCTTCAACCTCTTCTATGATTGCTGCAAATACATCTCCCAGCTGGATGCCCAGAATCACTCCTGGGACAGGAAACTGGGCAGTCCAAGCCACAGAGGGTTGCATGGACAGCAGCACCCTTTACCCTGCCCTTGGGATTTTCTCCTATTTACACTTTGCGCTCTGTGGTCCCAGAAGGCCCACCAATTACTCAGTGCACATTATTCTCAGCCTGGAATGACCGTCCCCGGCAACTCCTTTGCCCATGTATGGTCACACCCTTCTTTTAATAACTGTGCTCACTAAGTAGGGGTAGAACCAATGCAGGGCCTGGTCAGGATTAGGGGCCCATGTTTGTGGGAGGAATAAATAAATGAGTGAAGGAAGGTGGGAAGGAGAGAAAGCCATCATTTGCTCTTCTTGGAAATTCACATTTAGTGGTCTGCTGACTCAGCAGGCGGTTAAAACCCATTAAAGTAGACGAGAGGAGTGATTAAATTTTAAAATGTGAAAAAATGTCCATAGCATGTGACCATGTAATATGAATTAAAATTCACCATTTTGAACCTATGAGGGAAGGTGAGGAGTGAGGGGGTAAGAGATCAACTAAAGGATTTGTATGCATGCATATGAGCATTACCAATGGACACAGACAGTGGCGGGGGAGGGGGGGTGGTGGAGGGTGGAGGGTCAGATACTAGGGGGTGGGGATAGCTGAGGAGAGGTCAGTGGGGGTGGGGAGATGGAGACTCATGTAATACTTTAAACAATAAAGAATTTAAATAACAAACTTAAAGAAAAATAAAATTTACCATTTTGAACTATAAAGCATCCTAATGTTTTGAAAAACAAGTTTATAATAGAGATAATTTCCTATAATCCCATTTGAGATAATTAAAACAAATTGTGATGTAATTAGAACATCTGCTTGGGAAAGTTTGAACTCTTCCCCAATAACCTTTGGATCAAAGAAGGTACCAAAGTCTACTAACAGTGGATACACTAACAACGTGTTAAATAAAAAGAAAACATTATTCAATGAAGATAATTCGTACCATTTAATACTTTAAGAACACTTATGAAAAGCATGTGAAAATGAATCCAACAATACTGCAGCTAAAAATGTTAGAAATTGGAAAAGAACACAAAGAAGTGAGAACAATGAAAATAAGGAATTTTAGCACAGAATGCTTGATCCGGACATCATATGAACCGTGTATGGGCTGGCTAATTTCCTTTTTCCTGAGCATGTCCAGTGAACTCCGTGCATCCTGCCACATGTTCCCCACGTACAGCTTAAGCCACAATTGAAAAGCCTCACTCCTGGACGGTTTTGAGAAACATGCATGCCATGCTCCCAGTCCAAGAAAGGGGACTCTGTCTCAGGAAGCTGGGAGCTGTGCCCAAAGGTTGAAACGAAAGCTCAGCGGGGGAACTTGGTGTTGAACCCTAAACCCCAGAACATACCCTCCTGGGTGGTCCAGGATGGTCAGGCCAGCTGGCCCCACTTATCCTGTGGTCCCCAAATAGCACATAGATATCAGGTTTACCCATCCCTTCCAAAGTGGTGTAATGTTTTCATATGCTCCCCTGCAGAGTATGGGAGCTATAGTTTCTCCACGGCATTGCCTATTGCTGTTGTTTTCAGTCTTTTAAAATGTAGTGTTTTCACGGCTCTGAATGGTATCTCATTCTTTTCATTAGTCTCCCTCTGGGGTGCAGTGCCGATCTCTTCTGCATGTGCTCCTTGTGCTTTTACTTCTTTGTGAATTGTCTTTTCAAAGCTTATTTCCATTTTACATACAATTTTATTGAATTTTTAGAGAGAGAGGGAAAGAGAGAGAGAGAGGGATGGAGGGAGGAAGAGAGATAGAGATAGGAAGAGAGTAGATAGACAGAGAGAGAGACAGAGATAGAGACAGAGACAGACAGACATTGATTGGCTGCCTCCTGCACCCTCCCCCTCTACTGGGAATAGAGCCCACAACCTGGGCATGTGCCCTGACCAGAATTTGAACCGGTGACCCAATGCTCAACCAACTGAGCCACACTGGCCAGGGCCAATTTTTTTTTTTTTTTTTTTTTTTTTTTAGAGACAGAGAGGAAGGGAGAGGGAGAGAGAGAAATATGAATGAGAGAGAAACATCGATTGTATATCCATTTTAAATTATTTGTTTTTATGGTTGAGACTTTAATAGTGGAGATTTACTTATTTGTTATTTATTGGGGATCAGAGCTTTAGTGGGGAGAGAAAGGTACTGACACGGAGGATGAGGCTGCCTCGCAATTGGACTTCGAGTCAAGGAGAGGGAAGGGGGCAGCCCCACGGACAGGCAGTCGGGCCGGGGGTGTCACAATCCAGCAGAAGTGAGGTGAGCACCTACAGGGACAACTAACTGGGGGAAGCTGCTCGGTTTGGGGAGTTCAAGTCCACCCATGCTGACGAGAGTGACCCCATGAGGGTGACACCTTCACCTGGGGAGCAGAGGCGAGCAGGGTAAGAGGGATGCCCCAGGGTGGAGTGTCAGAGGCTAAACTGTGTCCGTTCCCCGGGGCAGTCTGGCATGGAGTACCAGGGCCTCATCAGGATAAGGGTGGCCTCCACACGGAGGGGTGGCCTGGGGTGAAATAGCATAAGGAGAATATCCTCACCGGGTGGGGGGAGGGGAGCGGTAACAGAAATGGAAGGTTGGTTCCATAGGGGAATTGGTCAAGTAAGTAAATTCATATGTGCACTACACACATTATATCTCTACATGCCTGTGTGTATATACACACATGCACATATCCCCCAGTTCTGTTCCCTGAGAAGCCTGGTAGCTGTGACCCCTATAGTGGTGAGCACTCCTAGTGCACAGGTCTTCACTTCTAAGCCTCATTTTATTTTATTTTTTAAATATATTTTATTGATTTTTTTTTTTTTTTTTTTTTTTTTTTAGGGAGGAAGGGTTAGAGAGTTAGAAACATCGATGAGAGGGAAACATCAATCAGCTGCCTCCTGCACACCCACTACTGGGAATGTGCCCACAACCTAAAGTACATGCCCTTGACCGGAATCAAACCTGGGACCCTTCAGTCCGCAGGCTGACACTCTACCCCTTGAGCCAAACCAGTTAGGGCCTAAGCTACATTTTATTGTTCTCTTTTTAAAATTTTATTTTTTATTAATATATTAGATGTGTACATATCTTCCCATTGCAGCCCCCACCCCATTCCCATGCATGCCTTCCCCCCCCCCCCCGCTGTGTTTTGCGTCCATTGGTTATGCTTATGTGCGTGCATATAAGTCCTTCGGTTGATCTCTTATCTACCCCAACCCTCCCTAACTAAACCACATTTTAAACTAAGAACCAGGGTTCTCTGAGGAAATGGACAATTAAACAGCTGGGACAGGAGTACAAGATGATGGCTGTGTCAGAAAGTAAGGGATTTCTCAAAGACGGATGTGATTGTGTGAAAATAGGGTCACTGAGTTCATTTCATCCAAGGTTTGGTAGCGTGGTGCGTGTCAAGTCCAGAGCTTTGTGCGTCAAGAAGCAAACACTGTTACAGCGGGAAGGCTAGGGAGAGGTGGGGGAGATAAGAGATCAACCGAAGGATTTGTATGCACGCATATAAGCGTAACCAATGGACGCAAGGCACTGGGGGGTGAGGGTATGCATGAGAGTGGGGCAGGCAATGGGAAGATATGTACACATGTAATACAATAAAAAAAATTTTTAAAAAAGGAAGTAAACACTGGCTGTTCTTAGTCCCAAATAGAGGATTTGCCAAGACCTGGGCTCACTCAAGTTCGGGAGGTTACAAAACTAAACTCTTCTGACCCCTGTTCAGTCTGCCTAAGCGGCTGTAATATTGACTCTGTTGGTGTTTACTTGCTGGTCACTGATTAAGTAATCCACGAAATGCTGGAGAATACACAGTACGTACTCAGGAAATGCTGGGGAACGCACCTGACCCGAACGTTGACTGGTGAGCAGGCATGCAGGAGCCGTGTCCTTGGCCAAGGGGCTGATATGTCGAGGCCAGTGCCCCTTCCCTCAAATGGGCTAACTTTCCCTTTGGCAAAGGTAACGGAGTGTATCCAAAGAGATGAGACGGAAGTGTAAATCCTGTAAATTGTCAGCCTCCCTGTGAACATGAGGGATAAAACATCGTGTAAAATGGGGCCTTGACACTTCTTCATTTTCCTTACGAAACGAGCTGAGAAGTAGCTGCACTAATCAAGTTCGGACAAATAGGGTGGTGTCTTTACGGGGCGTGTCTTTGTACAGCATGACCGGTGGTGATCTGATCATGTAGGCCATTCCACTGACATCTGGTTCCTCGTGATCACGAAATGTTCCCCTTGACGAGGTCTGCACGTTATGCGGGTTCGTGCTGCACGTCTGTTCAAGGAATTCCCCCGACTTCTGTCTTCCAGAATCCATGCCTGAGGTCCTACCTAAAACCCCCCTCCTTGCGGTGCACGCGTCATTCCATTATTGGCGACAGTGACAGGCCAACCACGTGACAGGAAACAGTGTGTCTGGAGGCGAGTGGGAGGTGACGGGCTTTTCAAGCCTCCCCCTCAATTCCCTGTTACGGGTGCATGTTCACCTCTGCAGTGATCTGCAGCGATGGAGAGGGGCGAGGGGAGAGTCTCTGTCTCTTATTTCTTCTCTTGAGAATCTAAGTCCCTTTAATACTTGGAGTCAAATAAGGTCTTCCATTTAACAGGAAGTCTGGGACTTTGTGAACAGTCAGTGGGGTGCATACTCAGGGAAACTAATGTTCTGGGGGGTTGTTGGTTTCATTTTCCTAAAATGGTCCTTGTGGCAGCCATAGGGCACCGCAGTGAGCATTAGAAATAAAATCTCCAATCCCAGTTTTGTGACTTAGGAGCTGTGTGACACTAGGTGGGTGTCCCGTTCTGAGTTTTCCTTTCTCCACTGGAAAAATGAAAATTAGTAATGTCTCTTTGCAGTGTTTTTATTTTTTTGTGGGGGTAGGGTTTGATGTTAAAATGTGTATCAATATACTTCACTAATAAGCAATGCAATTTGGGGATTCAAGATGAATGAGTTATGTTCCCTAGTTTATGTTTAGCTGGCTATGCTGTTAGCATGGTCCTTCAAAAAGACTTTCATTTCTGCCCAGCTGGTGTGGCTCAGTGGTTGGAAATTGGCCTATGAACCAAGAGGTCATGGTTTGATTCCTGGTCAGGACATATACCTAGGCTTGATCCCCAGTATGGGGCATCCAGGAGGTAGCCGATTAATGATTCTCTCAAATCATTGATGTTTCTTTCTTTTTAAAAAATATATATATTTTTATTGATTTCAGAGAGGAAGGAAGAGATAGAGAGATAGAAACATCAATGATGAGAGGGATTCATTGATCAGCTGCCTCCTGCATGCCCCCTGCTGGGGATTAAGCCTGCGACCCCGGGTATGTGCCCTGACTGGGAACTGAACCGTGACCTCCTGGTTTAGGGGTGGGTACTCAACTGCTGAGCCACGCTGGCCGGGCTATTTCTATCTTTTTCTCTCTTCCTCTCTGAAATCAATAAAATATTTATATATATTTCAAAAGGCTCTCATTTCCCAGGACAAAGTATTCTAGTGTTTGATATTTGGGGAGTTTATACACAAGGATTGCCCACTCCTCCAACATATGAATTCTCAACTGGTCATTAATCTATGAATCCAGAATATTGAACAATTTTTATTTGATTTCAGAAAGAGCGCGAGCAAGAAATATTGATATGCAAGAGAAAAGTCAATCGGTTGCCTCTGCTGAGCCCCAACTGGAATGGAAACCACAACCTTCCCAGTCATGACTGGGAATTGAACCCACAACCTTCTGGAGTACCAGACGATACTTCAATCCACTGAGCCACATCGGGGTGGGCAAGAATGTAAGCAACTTTTTAAAATAAAAATATTTACTTCAGCCTGACGGGTTTGGCTCAGTGGATAGAGCATAGGCCTCCATCGGACTCAGGGGTCCCAGGTTCGATTCCGGTCAATGGCATATACCTTGGTTGCAGGCCCATACCCAGTGGGGAGTGTGCAGGAGGCAGCTGGTGGATGTTTCTCTCTCATTTATGTTTCTGACTCTATTGCTCTCTATAAAAAAAATCAATTCATGTTTCTGACTCTATTCCTCTCTGTAAAAAATCAATTACTTCACTGGTTCTTCACCATGTGGGTGTTTAAAAGTAAATAACAGGGAGGTAACCAAGATGGCGGCATAGGTAAACACCTACACTGCTGCCTCGCACAACAATTTCAAAACTACAACTAAAAGACAGAACGGGCATCATCCAGAACCACACGAAGCTGGCTGAATGGAAATTCTACAACTAGAAGGAAAGAGAGGGGCTCACAGAAACCCAGAGGAGCTGCAAAAAGCTGAGGTGCAGAGACCTGTGCATGGAGAGAGCAGGTGCCGGCGTACTTGGCTGACTTTCTCTGGCAGGAGACTCCCAATGGCATTGAACCCCTTATCCTATGACACTAAACCCCAGGTCCAGCCGAAACTCATACAGGGGAGTTTGGACTGTAAAAAGGGAGAAGTGCACAGAGATTTGGGGGAGTCGCAGGAAGGCAGAAGTTGTGGCATGCACAGCACTGTGCACAGAAGACTGACTGCTGATTGCACCGCTGGCTTTCACAAGAGGGCAGGAGACAAAGCATCCCAACTGCATCGCTTCTAACTCAACTAAACCCCAGATTCGGGCGAAACCCTGGGGACCCAGACTCATATGGTCCCGGAGCACAGGGGAGCCGGAGGGGCAGCAGTCTAGATGCACTGTGAGAGTGTGCGCACAGGGACCGCTCCAGCCATTACCCAGTCATGCGAGACTTGGGGGCCGTGGAGGGCAGGGCCGACTGGAAGGCAAGGTGGTCCCTTAAGCCCTGAGACTTCACCCATCCCAAGCTCAACAGAGGCTTCTGTGGTTTTGCAAGTTTGGTATCATAAGGCTGAAGCCAACACAGAAGTTCTCTTGGCATAGTGAAAATGTCGAGACAAGGGAAGGGATCACAAACAAAATAAATGGAGGAAAACAAACAACTAGATATAGAGTTCAAAACCATACTTATAAGGCTTTTCAAGAATATCCTAGAAGAGTTGGATAAAGTTAGTTAGAGCCAAGAAGAGATGAAAAAGAACCAACTGGAGATGAAAAAGGACCAACTAGAAATTAAACATACACTGACTGAAATAAAAAATATTATACAGAGACCAAACAGCAGACTAGAGGAAGGCAAAAATGAAGTCAAAAATTTGAAATATAAAGAATCAGAAAACACTCAACTGGAAAAGCAAGAAGAAAAAAGAATCCAAAAATGTGAAGATAATGTAAGGAGCCTCTGGGACAGTTTCAAGCATACTAACATCAGAATCGTGGGGGTGCCAGAAAGAGAGCAAGATACTGAAAACCTACTTAAAGAAATAATGACTGAAAACTTCCCACATCTGGTAAAAGAAATAGACTTACAAGTCCAGGAAGCACACAGAACCCCATATAAAAGGAATCCAAAGAGGACCACACCAAGACACATCATCATTAAAATACCAAGAGCAAAAGACAAAGAGA
>PVJN01003625.1:0-98943 GCA_004026805.1 Lasiurus borealis
ATGCTGAAGGGTACTCTTCTAGAAGAGGAAGAAGAAAGAGGTAAAAGACAAAAAATTATGAACAAATACATAGCTATCAACAAGTGAATCTAAAAATTAAGTGAATTAAAAATTTGATCAACAGAATAAACTGGTGAATATAATAGAATCAGGAGCACAGAAAGGGAGTGGACTGTTAATTCTTAGGGGGAAAGGGGTTTAGGGTGTACAGGGAGAGACTGAACAAAAATCATACACCTATGGATGAGATCAATGGGAGGGAGCTAAGGGCAGAGGGAGGGTGGGAGCTGGGTGGAGGGGTGCTATGGAGGGGAAAAAAGAGAAACAAATGTAATAATCTGAATAATAAAGATTTATTTTAAAAAAATAAAAAAAATAAAGAATTCCTACAAATAAAAAAAAAAAAAAAAAAAAAAAAAAAAAAAAAGAAAAGGGATGGGTCACTCCAGGCAGACACTTTTAAAAGTCCATCTGTGACTCTCCGAGTTTCCGGTCTTCCTCCACCTTGGTGATTGTAGATGCAAATGTTAATATTTAGTTGCCAGAAGATAAACACAGAGCAGAAGATGCACCTGGAATTCTAAGCTACCATTAGGACTGCGGCTCCGGAGAGCCATCCAGACCCACCACACACTTTGCATGGGGAAATGTTAATCTTCCTTTTTCTTTTTCTTTTTAAAAAATATATTTTATTGATTTTTTACAGAGAGGAAGGGAAAGAGAACATTGATCAGCTGACTCCTGCACACCTTCCACTGGGGATGTGCCCACAACCAAGGTACATTTCCTTAATTGAAATTGAACCTGGGACCTTTCAGTCCACAGGCCGATTGCTCTATCCACTGAGCCAAACTTGCTAGAGTGGGAAGAGACAATCTTTTGCACTCTAGTTCTATTGACTAGCTATATGACTTTCACCGGGTCCTTTTGCTTCCAATTTTAACATCCAAAAAATGACAAGGTTAATTTATTTATTCAGTTAGTTCCCATTATATATTAAGTTCCTACCAGGCACCATGTGACCTTGGAAAAATAATAGTAAAAACGGTGCAATCCCTGCATTCAAGCACTTTCCGAGCTCATAAATATCATATTGTTGATTTTCAGTTCTGAAATTCCAGAATTTCTCGGGAGTTTTCTCCTTCTTTCTAAATCCACTTAGCCACAGTGTCAACTCCATCACCGCAGCTGATGCAGAGACGCTCATCATTTTCAATCACCAGCGTATATTACAGTGTACATATGGTAAAAAAATAAAGCAGTCTTTGGGCCATTCTCACAGCAATTTTGAATTTAGTGGGCACAACAATTCATAAAAATAAGAAGAAAATAAGTTTGATTGAGAGATACCCAGGCAGATAACTGCCAAATATGTACATTCTAGATGTTGAAGACTTTTTCAATTACGTGTGAATAAGCCAAATTATAAAACTAAAACATTTGAAAGCATTTTGGGTTGCAGACAAATTTTCTCTAGAGGACTACCTATTTGTATAAAATAGAAGAAATACGAATAAGTATACTGTGAGCATGCACAACACTGATCTGCCAAGTTTTAAAAAATCTCTTAGGACTCGAAGCAGCATGCCAAATTCTAATTTACTAGTTGCCTCTAGTTAAAATACACATCACAATGAAAAATTCATAAGAATTTGAGGCACTGTCTCTAGACATGATGCACAGTTTAAAATGTGGGTGAAATATACAAAGAATTCCATTCTACTTTGTATTGGTACAATTGTGGCATTTCCTTTATTTTTTCACACTGCATACCTAATTCTTAAACCAAAGCCCAAAACGGTGATGTAATGGTTGAATGTGTCTTCACTCTCTTATCCTAAATAAACTTCTGATTAATCAAACCCATTTGTCATCCTTTCACTGTCCTTCGGCACTTAAGAGGTATTGAGTTAATTTTACAATGCAACAGTTTTTGATTAAATTGCTAATTGTTTGTATTTTGAATTTATTTAATATTGGTATGCTTACTCTCCTTCTCAATAGTAAAACAAAGAGAAGACCACGATCATATATGTATTCTCATAACCTCTGGTGTGCTTAGTAAGCATCCAATGGTTATTACTGTGTTTTCTTAAAGGTAAAACAAGAATAATAAAGATCTTTGAGTGTAGTAAGGGCTTAGAGAAGCTGGTAATATTTGCTAAGGAGTGGTCAATAACCAATCTCTGTTCTCACTGTACATATTCTATTTCCCCTGAGTGATTCAATCCACTGTCATAATGTCAAGTGCTACCTTATGTCTCCCAAACCCGAATCTCCAGTCTTGGTCTTCCTAGGATCCATTTCAACTACGATCATCATGTGGTTACCTATACAAACAACTTCAACTCAAATATGAAAACCAGTGGCTTCCTTTGTGGTCTCTCTTTTTCAGGACGGAGCCATCATCCATTTACCCACACGATGTGCCTGGGGTCATCCTTGCTTCTCCAGTTTCCTTATCAGGCACCAAGTGCTGTTGATTCTACTTCTTTAAGAACCTTGCATCCATCATCTTCCTACAAAGTCCAGCTTTGATTCATGCCTTCATTTCCTACCTGATTACAGTAACCACTTCCTAAGTAGTCTTCCGGCCTCGGGTCAGCTTTCTTCCAATCATTCCCTCCATCCTCGAGCCTGTGACTTCTCTCACACACAAAACTCACCATGTCAGTTGTACATACAAGTCCAGTTTCACTTTCCTGATTGGATGGGTGTAGTTTCACATTCTGATCTTTTCCAAGGTTGGGGGCCTGCTGAGATGGTCTCAGGCCACTGCGTCCTGAGAACTATGGCCCTGTTTCCACACTCCTAAAATGCCCTGGGTCTCAAGTCATGCTTGCCTGCCTCAACACAGCTCCTTTTCCCTGACCATACTTTCTCTCTTCCTGTTCATCTTTTCTTTCTTTTTCTCTCTTCCTTCCTTCCTTCCTTCCTTCCTTCCTTCCTTCCTTCCTTCCTTCCTTCCTTCCTTCCTTCCTTTCTTCCTTCCTTCCTTTCTCTTTCCTTCCTTCTTTGGTGTGCTGTGTGGTGATTGCAGAGGACAAGAGCATGAGAAGAAGTTTGGAAGGAAGACATACAAGGCACTGAAAAACCTGGAGCCCAGTTCTCTGTTGCTCTTTCCCTTTTTGATCCTACAGTCCAATGTTTCTTTTATAAAACATTTTCTATGCCACGTCGTATGAGTAGTGTTTGAGCAGCTTTTAGTGGGTTGTATTATGTCAGCCTGCGAGCCTCACGCAGCAGCGCCAATGTTTAGCTAAGCTACTCCAGGCTGTTGCTGCCTTGGCATCCATCTTGTTTGGCCAAGCAGCCCGTGGGGGCCTTAAACTGACACTGGCCACGTAATGCAAGTGCACGTTCCAGACAACAGCCTCTAGAATCGCGAGCAAATGTAGGTTTCTGCTCTGATTTCCCCAGCAGCCCTGGGATCAAGTTTTCCCTGCTTCCCAGGGCCTGCTCCTGGGGGTGCCTTAGATAAGACTTTCCTGGGCTTACCTGAACCCCATTCTTTTTGGTTTGAATTGGACACTCTGGCCTTAGCCTGGGAAACCCAAAGTACCCTCTCCACAGATTCAAATAAAGGCATATGTCCCAGAACCTGCCTCTCTCTCTCTCTCTCTCTCTCTCTCCCTCTCTCTTTCTCTCTCTCTCTCTCCCTCTCTCTGTCTGCACCTTCCCTTAACTTCCCCAAGTGGCCCCTCAAGGCCCGCTGTGTACTGCCTCCAGGACCTGTGAGCAATAAACGTGTCTATTTCAGTTTCTCTTATGGTCTTTTGTTGAACAGCGAGCCCTGAGTCCCACTTCACAAATGTTGATTTAACAAAGTCACAGTAGGCAATGACCCTGTCTACTGACACCACTCTGCCCTGAGGCCACTGTAGCACCGCTGAAATTTGGTGCTATATTACTTAAGTGTTTTTTAAAATAATAACAGAGGATCAAGGAGAGAAGGGAAAGTGGAACTGTTGAGAAATAGGCAAACTGCTTCAAGATAATCTTGAATCTTAGCTTAAAATAACATAACGCGGGAAAGAAGCGTTTACCTTCTGCTGTGGAAATGTGGACTCCAGCATGGCTGTTTCGAAGCTGTGAGCACCCTCCGCCTGGGTCTTCTCCCACAGAGATCTGAGGAATTGCACCGAACGGCTCTGGATGGACAGGGGCTCCGGAAATAGGCTCTGAAAGGGATTTAGTGAGAAAAAAACACATTGTCTCTCATCTCACCAAGATTGTTTGACTGGCTGCAGTACACTATTTGGGCTTGGTTTGAACTTTAACATGGTTTACATTTAAATAGAGGAACCAAGCTACCTTGAAGATTGAACAGATGATATATTTTAGGCTTTTTATTTTTTAATAGAAAAATTAAAAGTATTGAATAAGATTTTCAAGGCCGTTGACATTGATCTCTGTAAATATGCCCAATCTTGGTAACAGTATTTACTTCAATCATTTCCCAAGCATGTTATCCAATTGGAAAATGGTCAATGTATTTCTTTTTCAAAGCTCTGAGAATTAATGTATAAAATTAAATCTAAAGCACAAACATCAGAGTAGATTATGAAGACTGGAAGTTAAATAATTGAGTGTTCATTTTGCACATATTCAAATATGAACATTGTGAATAGATGTGTGGGAAACAAAAAAACCTTTTTAATCCTAAAATATATAATGGATGGATATTCCTAGAACTTCAGGATATTCTAAGTGTTAGATAATAAGATTGTTAATGTAAAGAAAATCACATTTATGTATATTTCATTCAAGCTAATGAAAACAAAAAGTTCAAAGAAAAATTTAAATTGTGTTTGTATATTCACTAATCTATTATGTTTTTAATAGCTATTTACATGTTGTGATGTTATAACTTTAAATGTGAGCATTTCAAGTCAAAGGAACAATTTTATAAAAACTCACAGAACAGAGAGCATAAAATATTATTTATATACACAGAAAACCATTTTTGTATTATATTTTATGCTGAGGTATGACAAAATTATGATATTGGCTTATAAATCCTATTTTCTATGACAGTGACATCCAAGTATTGACTTATGAAACTCTCTATGTAGTTTGTGTTTAAGAAATTTCTATTTAGTAAACAAAAATTAATAAGTTTTTCCCCGAGAAATATGTCATTACTATAAAGTTGAGCTATTTCTTGGACTGAGTGGGGAAAGGTGAAGAACTTTATACTCTAAGTGGCCTGCAGATTAAAAAAGGCCGAGTCAATACCAGGTAAGCTGATTATGCAACCATAATTTGGACACATTTGGGAATTTATTTATTACCAGAAAGTTATGTAGCACATGATTTTTCATTTAAAGAGAAGCAGAGCCTGGCCAGTGTGGCACAGTGGTTGAGAGTCAATCTATGAACCAGGAGGTGACAGCGTGATTCCAAGTCAGGTCACATGCCCCCACTGCAAGCTCAATCCCCAGTAGGGGGCATGCAGGAGGCAACTGATCAATGATTCGCATCACTGATTCTTTGTTCTATCTTCCTTTCTCTCTGAAATCAATAAAAATATATTTTTTAAAAAGAGAAGCAGAGCCTGATTTTATTAATCATCAATCCAAAGAGGAGTTTAGGTTGGAATCAGTGAGTTAGAGAGCTCCAGGCATCTGTTAAATTGACAGAAGAAAGAGTCAAGCCAGCATACAAGGCTGGGTTTGTAATCATGAAGTCAAAGATTTGTTTTTTATTCAAATCTTTTATTGATATTGTGAAGTTTCAGGGCTTATCCGGACCACACAATATCAAAGCTATGGGAAAAGAAAGGAACTATTACAGTAAAATGAAAAAAGAAGAAAAGCAGTATACTAATAAATATGCTTTTGGGTGATTTTGCTTAAAGAAAAATACAAAGAATCAGACTATGTCAATAAAATAAGATAAAGGGACAAAAAAAGCAAGTTTTCTTGGTTTGTTTTCAGAAAACTGACAACTGTTAAGAACAAAGCCAAAGATCAAACCAAAGACAAAATCACTGATGAAAAACTATTTGAAAACTGTAAGCAAAGTAAAATAAGGTCATTCTTTTAAAAAATGGAACAAAAATTAATGCTTTTTTTTATTTCAATACATCTCAATTCACATCAAAACATGAGTTGTGAGTTATGAATTCTTACAGAAAAAGGTTATAGTCTTAAAGCATGTGTAAGCTGTCTCTTTTCTTAATTAATAGAATATTTCTATTATATCCCACTTTATGGTTATGATACATTCAGCTGCCTTTATTTATGAAATATAACTGCTTGGTTGTGACTTTTGTAAGGCGTATAATAGAAATATTTTATTAATAGAAGTAAATAAACTATCTTACCACTTGGCCTAATTTTAAAGCAACTTACCAGCATTTGAATTTTGTTTTTCCCTCCTTTCTTTTCTGTACCTGCCTCCTTTCTTTTCTGTACCTGCCTCCTTTCTTTTCTGTAATGACTACTGGATCAGGAGTTAGGTGGTGTGAATTCTGCCCTTCAATTTTCTTATCAGTAAAAATGATATCTAAGGTATCTTCTATTACTAACACTTTATAATCTACTAGAGGCCCAGTGCATGAATTCATGCACCTTGAAAGAAACTGTGGGCTGTGAGGATATGGTGGGCACAGGGGCGGATCTCTGCCCATCCTCCACACTCCTGCCTAGTCACTCCCACTGCAGCCCTGGTCCCCTGTCTGCCTGCAACCTTGCTCCTGCAGCCACTCCCACATGCTGACTGCACTGGTCCTGCTCTCACCCACTGACAGTGTGGAGTGATTGAGGCTGGCGCCAGCATCGGGTGTGAGTGGCGGCTGCTGCCTGATCACCCCTTAGGAGAAGGAGGAGGTGGAGAAGCCCACAGGGGCGATTGTGGCCAGTGCCAGGTGCCAGCAGCAGGTGCAAGCAGTGGCTCTGGCGCTGGCAGTGGGTGTGAGCAGGGCTGGTGCTGACAGCAGGTGCATGCACCAGACAGACCGAAGCACGTGGGAACAAAGAATTTTCAGAAGTTTGCCCCTATGACAGTGACCAGCGCCCCACCTTGGTCTGGTGCGCCCACTCACCTGCTCCACCATCCCACCACAGCCAATGCCTGCCATGTTCTGTGCTCTGCACCTGCTGCTGACACCTGCCATGTTCTGTGGGTGATGCCTGGTGGTCAGTGCACGTCATAGTGACAGGTTGTTAGGTTGTTTGGTTGTTCTGTCATTCAGTCTATTTGCATATTAGCCTTTTATTATACAGGGTATTATAATTTTACATTAAAATTTAATGCATTTGAGGTAAATATTTCCATAAAAGAATCTTTTTTTTTGCCTTCATGTCATTTCTTTTTTTTTCTTTGAGAGTATTACATATGTCTCTCTTTTTTTCCCATTGACCCCTCCAGCTCACCCCCCCTCACCACAGCCCTCACCACCCCATTGTCTGTGTCTGTGGGTCACACATATATGTGTACAAGGTCCTAGGTTGATTATTTCCCACCCACCAACCTTCCCCGACCTTCCCTCTGAGATTCCACCCTCTGTTCCATGCTTCTATGTTCTGGATTTACTTCGTTCATAAGTTTATTTTGTTACTTAGCTCAAATAAGAATCTTTTTTAAAGCTAAAATATCTTCATCAAAATTTTAGTTAAGTCAAAAGTCTCTCATTATGAAATTTTACCTGTAGTTATATATTTTGTAGAAAAAATAGCATTCCAGTATTTTAACAATGTCTAAAAGGATGTGCCAACATAAAAATTGAAAAACTATAAATAAAAGCTAGCTCTACATTAGGAAAGTTCTTCTCTCAAATAAGCTGGTATTTTTGTTGTTTCACAAAACAGAATTTTCCCTTTTAGGCTCCTTTTTTATTAATACACTAGAGGCCCGATGCACAAAATTTATACAAGGGGCTCAGCCCTCGCAGCCCCAGCTTCGTCTGAAAGGTCATCTGGAAGGATGTCTGGTCTAATTAGCATATTATGCTTTTATTATTATAGATATTAATTGGGTTGGTCTCCTGATTAGTAGTCCAGAACTTTTTATAAGAAAAGACAACAGCCAAGACTGGTTTGGCTCAGTGGATAGAGCGTTAGCCTGCAGACTGAAGGGTCCCAGGTTTGATTCCGGTTGGGGGCATGTACCTTGGTTGCAGGCACATCTCCGGTAGGGGGTGTGCAAGAGGCAGCTGATCTATATTTCTCTCTCATCGATGTTTCTAGCTCTCTGTCCCTTTCCTTTCCTCTCTGTAAAAAATCAATAAAAAATATATATATATAAAAGAAAAGACAACAGCCTACAGAGTTAATACTTTAAAATATTTAAAAAATTCTTATTAAAAGTTAGTGATGAAATGTGTATGTATTGCTGTTCCCTACATATCAAATTTGGTCAAATAATAATTCAGTAAAAATGGTCATAAACTCAAACAAGGAGCCACGATGAACTTAGCTTATACACACCTGCTGAAACAGAAACATGATCTGGATCCATGGCTGAGGTTCTTGACTGATGAGAATAAAACTGGATTTACTATACAGGCAGTAATGGCCCTTCAGGGAGCAGGTGAAGAACAACTTGGCTACACAACTTCTAACAGAATCTAGGAACAAATACACACAGCATTGAACATTCGAGTCTTCTCAGAGTTACACTTTATACTTCAACACACAAACACCTTTAGAAACACATTCTTCAGTTTTCAATCTGACAACCAATAACTCCAAACAGCTGTGTATTTGGGAGTGGATCCACTTCATGGAATGTAGATTTAAATGCAGATGCGTTTATCCATCTTTCTCCGGTTTTTATGAACAATGCATGAGGAATCTCCAAGCAGCTAACGTTGGAGAGAGTTAACTTCTCTCCAATAAAAAGGAGATACTGTGTCATTTCCTTCTTATTGGACACCTTGAAATGATAACGTGGAAGGAACAAGCAATTGGATGGAGGAAACCTGGCCATTTTTTTGGACGGTGGATGGTGTGTCATGAGTCAGGGCCCTGGTTCACTTGATTGTGCAGGGGCCACACAGACAGCCTCCAAAGTAACAGGCTGGAAATATGGCTTCCTGTGAACTGGCCTGGTCTGATTCTAAAAGGTCATTTCATCTTGAAAAGCTTCAGCAAGGAAGCTTAAATGAGCTCATACTTTAGGCACTAGAAAGTGGGGGAAGATAGTGGTGGTGGAGTAGAGTAAAAGTGGTGAGAAGTCATGTATAGGAGGAGCCATTTAATCTTTACAATCCTACAGGATGGGCATTATCTTTCTATGTATTTTAAAGATGAGGAAGCTTAGCCTAATTGAAGGTCAGTGTGACCTTGGTACATGACATGCAAGAGATGCTCCACAGAGAATATCTGGACAGATGAATGATGCTCAGGGATCCAGAAAAAATATTGCTGAAGGCTGCCTAACCTGTGGCAGAACCAGGATTTGAAATCAGCTAAGCTGATGCCATATTGGAATGCTTTAGACACTACCATACCGGGACCTTAATAGCTATAGTCATATTAACAGTTCATGTAGTATTTATTGTTCCAGAATTAATCTGACATTTTACATGAAACATGTTGAATATTAACAGATTTAGGATGCCCTACCATTACAAATGGAAATGGATGAGCATTTATTAAAAGTGAATGAGGACCCTAAGAAGGTGCCAGAGTCAGTCCCTATCCTTGCTCCATCAGGTGTGAAGGAATAACAGGCTTTTCAAGAAGAGTTTGGCAGCATTCAGGGAAGGTGGCCAATGACAGATTAGAGGAGAACAAAGCAATAAAGCCACAAGGCAATTTAGAAATACATACTGGAATCATAATACTATTAAACAGCTTTCTGTGGTTCTGAAACATTGGTATGAAAGAACCGGTTTTCATGAAATTAATTGTTTTTGGGGAATTAAAAAAAATGTGGGGCTGAGCATTCAATATCCTTGTTTAAAATCAGAAATCACTCCTGCATTCTGAGGGTGAATGATGGGTCATGACCTGTAAAGAGGGTTTGAAGTCTCAGTGGGAAAGAGCAGAAGGCCTGGATCTGGGAAAGAAAGACCTCAGAATTGAATGGAACACCTACAGAGTTAAAATTGCCCTATCAGAAACTTTGACAAGGGGAATGAAAAATACATTTTGGCACCGATGCTCTGAATTTTGGAATTTAATCTACACTAGAGAAATAAGAAACAAGTATATCAAGAGAGGCACACAAGAAATGGTATTCAAGATAAATTGAATGTATAGACATCGAGATAGCAACATGTTTTGCTTTAATAGAAAATTTCAAAAGCAGTTCTTTCCCGAGAACCCATGCAGTGGCATGTCAGTTGTAAGCTGAACTTCAGACCTCTGCCATGAAAAAAAAAGTTTTTGTCTATTTTCTTCACTGAATTCTTACCGCTCATTCATGTTTTCTTTTGAAAACGAACATTGCTTAGATTTATTTACTCACCCAGAGTCTACTAGTTTTTTATACACAAACCACAGGGGTCCCAGGTCACATTGAATGGGTGAAGTGGTAGAGCAGAGACCTTTAACTTAGAAGCATATGCACTGGCTGGAAAAATAAATCACTTCTATGATAGAAGGTTTTTGTCAATATTTTCAGTAAAGCTGACCTACATCAATATTTTTCCTTCTCATTTTTCCCCCTGAGCTTTCCTGGCTTGGAAAGTTTGCCCCACAGTATTAATATTTAGCTGTTATTTTTTCCTCTGTAATTTTTCCTCCCTCCTGTTCATGTATTGAATGGTATTGAATGGTAAACATGCAATAAATAGTTATTGAATGAATAAATGTCAGACACTGTGTGAGAGCAAGAGGGACCGTGATATTGACCCTACTCTTTTTTTTAAAATATATTTTATTGATTTTTTACAGAGAGGAAGGGAGAGGGATAGAAAGTCAGAAACATCGATGAGAGAGAGACATCGATCAGCCGCCTTCTGCACGCCCCACACTGGAGATGTGCCCGCAACCAATGACCCTACTCTTAAGAGGCTTATAGCACAATAGGAGAAATGTCTATAAGCAACCTTGCTTATAAATATCTAGAAACAGCTTTATAAAAATTTGGTTTATGCCCATGAAATAATGGAGGGACTCACTATTATGACTTTCAGAGAAATGAGCAACTTTGTTCTCCTTGAGGAGGAAATATTTGAGGTGAACCATGAAAGATGATCTTGATTTTGAACTTAGAAAAAAGTGTGTGAGGGAGACAAACATTTTAAGTGTAGGAAACACCCTGAAAAATAAACACACAAGGTATGAATGTTCCAGGTAGTTCCAGGTAGTAAATTTAGTATATATGGGTCATTAAGACATGGTATACTCATACAATTGATGCCCAAAGGGTTGTTCATTTTCCCAGACTTATATGAAGGGAGAGAAGATCAAATGAGAGAACCATCAGAAAGAGCATATATACAAATTTTCCTAAGTCCATAAGATACTGAAATTTTTTTTTTGGAAAAACCACATCATAGCATACCATTTGATCAACATGACTTATGTCTGTTGATGTTGACATTGATCACCTGGCTAAGGCAGTATTTACCATGTTTCTCCACTATAAAGGTACTCTTCCTCCCCCACCCCCCAACACTTTCCACACTGTACTCTTTTTTTTTTTTTAAATCCTCACCTAGGGATATTTTTCCATTGATTTATTAGAGAGTGAAGGAGAGAGGGAAAGACAGAGAAACATCAATGTCAGAGAAACGCATCAATTGGTTGCCTCCTGCATGCACCCTGACCAGAGCTCAGGTCGGGGAGGAGCCTGCAACCAAGGTACATATGTGCCCTTGATCGGAATCGAACCTAGGACCTTTTGGTTCACAGGCTGACGCTCTACCTACTGAGCCAAACCAGCTTCTCCACATTGTATTCTTTGAAGGGGGTTATTATGTGAAAGTGGGGAGTTTGCTTTACCTCCTTGAGGGCAAAATACCTACATAAATTATGTGGAATTCTTCAGCATAGATTTGTCTCTTCCTTCTCCAGTTATTTTATTCAAATTATTTAGTTAATTATTCTGTTGGTATGTGCATATAAATACTTATTTCATATTTTAATACTATTTTATTTTTGCTCTGATTGTTCCAGTTTTGGCCATTGGAGTTCTTTCAGTTGGCTCCTGTGTCCATTTCATGTGCTCTCATCAATGTGTGTGTGTGTGTGTGTGTGTGTGTGTGTGTGTGTGTGTATGGTTTTTATTTTAGTATTTATTTACTTTCTGGAACTAAAAGATACTCCTGGCTCATTTTGTATGTTTCCTGCTTCTGTCTTGGAATCAGTCATTTCTCCAAGGAGTTCTGGTTCTTTTTATTGGAGAACTAGAGGCCTGGTGCATAAAATTCATGCACAGGGAAGTGGGGTGTCCCTCAGCCCAGCTTGTGCCCTCTTGTAATCCGAGACCCTTTGAGTAGGATCCCTAGGCCTGGCTGGTGATCAGGGCCTCTCAGGGCTTTCCTTCCCCCAGCTGCAGGCAGCTAGCCCTGCCCCTGCCGCTGCCACTGATTGCCATCTGTGCAAGGCTGACCCCTCACCCTTACCACTGGTCGCCTCCCTCTGCAGGTGACAGGCATGGGGTACAATCACTTGGCTGGCCTGGGTCTCCCTTTGCTGGGCGACCCCTGGCTGGCCCCACACACCCACTGCAGTGCTACCACTGGGTAGCCTAGGCCTTCCTCTTTAGGGTGATAAATCCTGGAGCCTCACAGTCAATCACCCCATAGAGGGTGGCCTGGGCCTCCCTGTGTGGGGTGATTGTGGAGTGATGGCAGGGCCACCAGACCAATCACATTGCACCCGCCTTAACTAACATGGTCATCCAGACAGTCATTCTGCTGTTTAGGCATTCCATCGATTTACATATTATGCTTTTATTATCATAAATGGTATTAGAAACCAAGATCTGGATGCTAGGTGTGCTTGTTGCCACTGAGGCAGCATTATTCCTTGGTCCAAAAGAATGAAGAAATAATATGTGTACACTAATATATAGATACACATACGCAATTTTTTTCTATATATAACTGTCTTTATATTAAGCTAAACATCAGTTCATACTGATGACTTCAATTCTAATTCTTTATCAAATGGAAAGTTTAGCCTTGCTTGTCTGTAACTCCCACATCCACATTGTTTTTTTAAAAAAAAACAAACATTTTTATTGATTTTAGAGAGGAATGGAGAGGAAAGAGAGATAGAAACATCAATGATGAGAGATAATCATTGATTGGTGCCTCCTGAACCCCCATCCCTACCCCCAGGGATTGAACGTGCAACTCGGGCATGTATCCTTGACCAGAATTGAACCCAGGACCCTTCAGTCTGTGAGCCAATGCTCTATCCAATGAGCCCAACTGGCTACGGTGCCTAGCTAGCTCCCATTCTGTTAGTATTTTTATCTCTGTGCATTACAGAAGGCAGAATATCTCTCTCTTTCTCTCTCTCTTTTTCTCTCTCTCTTCTGTTCTCTGTCTGTGGTTTCTTCTCCTCCCTCTCCCTCCCTCTTTGCTCTCTCTCTTTCTTAAAAATTGTTGTGTATTTAGCCTCTACTATAGTGCTTGGCATAGAGAGGCTTCCTTCAAAATATAATAATAATATCTATCTACACTAATAAAAGAGAAACATGCAAATTAACTGTACCTCTGCTATGCCCACAAGCCACGCCCACAGCCAATCAGGAGGGAGTGTGCAAATTAACCTAACCAAGACTGCTGTGGCCATGTAGCGAGCAGGAGGCTTGGGTTTCCCTGGCAATGGAGGAAGCCAAGCTTCCCCCCTGCTCTACCTGGCCTTGGCCTCTGCTCAAGACTACAAAGTTTCAATTATAGAAGATAAATAAATCCCAACCAAGATGGCAGCAGTCACAGAGCTAGAGAGAGCAGGAGGCGTGGGTTGCCCCCAGTGATGGAGGAAGCCAAGCTTCCCATCCAACCTAGCCTGTCCTGGCCTCCACTCAAGGCCTCAAAGTTTTAATTATAGAAGATAAATAAATCCCAGATACCAGGGCCTCCTGGATTGTGAGAGAGATGTCCCACATTAGAGAGGGTGCAGTCTGGGCTGAGGGACACTCCTCCCCCAGTGCATGAGTTTTATGCACCGGGTCTCTAGTCTATAATAATAAAAGCATAATATGCTAATTAGACCAGATATCCTTCTGGACATCCTTCCAAATGAAGCCATGGCAGTAGGGGTCAAGGCAGAGGCGGCAGAGGTCCCCGGCTGCTGTGGCAGCAGAGGCCGAGCCCCTTGCACGAATTTTGTGCATTGGCCCTCTAATTTTGTAATAATGTTTTAAAAGTCTAGTGGATATTCTAAATCAAGCAAAACCATAATACAATATAAGATTTTAGTTTATATGTCTTTCTGTGTGTGTGTGAATTACTTAAAATATTACAGCAAGTTAATATGTGGAATAACTAATATTAGTGTTTACTTTTATATCAATCACTCTGTTAGGTGTTTTATATAATTATCATTTTATCCCCATAGTTATCTATTATTCTCTATTTTTACTTAAGAGGTTAAAATGTCAGAGAGTTAAGTGACTTAATCAAATAAGATGCAGAACCAAGATTTGGACTCAAGTTCATCAAAATGTGAGACCTAAAAATGTTTTGTTCACAAAATAATACTACCTCCTCCAGAGTCACTGTCTAAAGGATTTGAACCTGCCTCCCCAGCCAAGTTACCTATAATTTCTGTGGGGACAGGGTAAACAATCCAAAATAAATTGTCTGTCTTTAATAAGAGCACACAAGTTGTCAAGACCTAGAAATATAACCTAAGGCATTAACGTTTATGTAATTACCATATAGTCAACAAAATTCACTAACCTGTTGGTAGGACAAATCCTATATAATAAAAGCCTAATATGCAAATTGACTGAATGGCAGAATAACCAGTCACACTGACCACCAGGGGGCAGATGCTCAATACAGGAGCAGGCCCCCTGGTGGTCAATGCACTCCCACAGTGGGAGCACCACTCACCCAGAAGCTGGGTTCACAGCTAGTGAGTGCAGTGGCAGTGGTAAGGACCAAGGGGTTCCAGACTGTGAGAGCTCCAGATGGTGATGGTGAGAGGGATCCTGGAATGCAAGAGGGCACAGGCTGGGTTAGGGGACTACTCCCCTCCCCCCCGCCCAAGTGCATTAACCTCATACACTGGGCCTCTGGTCTTTTCATAAGTCTAAAGGGCCGTGGCAAATCTATAAAAACAAGCTCTTTCTAGGCCTGTGTAAAGTAGAAATAATTGGCCTCTTTTATCTCTAAATATAGTAGGAGAAAACAGGGGAGGGTTCTGAACTCAGAGGAAATAATCAAAATGAATAGTCTCGGAGTTCCTTGGAGGTGAAGAAAGCTAAAGGGAGGGCTGTGGTGTTAACTTTAATGGCCTGTGATCTGCTATCAGGTGATAAGTGGTTTTACTACTTATCTATATTGGATCTGAGAAACACACAATTCTTCTTGGTAGACTAGACACATGACTCATCTCGCAGGGCGGCCAGTTATGTATAATCTATGCTATCATATACTTTTTATTTAGAGATTAGTGCCTTTTAAGAATAAAAATAGAACATGGCTTTGATTTTTATTATAGCTAGTAGAAATATCAAAGAGTTGGCTTTATTTTTTGGAAAAAGGAATTTTAGCTCGTTTTTGAATTATTTACCAAACTTACACTGTGAAAGTCCGCCAGCTAAATAAGGGTCAACTAAGAGAGTCTGGCTTGTTTCCCAGGTTTTTCAACTGAGTCATTCTTCTCCACATCCAAACTATATTTCTAGAATGATTTATAAAATTCAAACATGGGACTATTTTGCTGAAATTGCTAGATTGCTCATATAAATGAGCAACAGATTCAGAGAAGGCATTTGGAGGGACTTAGCAGGAAGGGAGCTAATTTTCACCGCCTCCTTACTTTGTACTTGGGTGCAGGTGCAATCTATTCCATAGAACACTCATGAAGTAGGTCTTGTTCTCTATGTTTTATGGAGAAGGAAATCTCAAGATTAAACTTCCAGGAAGCAAATGAGCAGGAATTTGAGCCCAGGTTCCATAGTTCATTCTCCTTCAAATGAATCATAAAATAAAGGTAATAGAAGTACCTCAAAAAGCAAGTATGGTCCCGTGGAAAGACCCTTGGCCCAGGTGCCAGATAACCAGGGTTTTAGTAGGTAGACCAGTGGTCGGCAAACTCATTAGTCAACAGAGCCAAATATCAACAGTACAATCATTGAAATCCAAATTTTTTAAACTTCAACTTCTTCTAACGCCACTTCTTCAAAATAGACTAGTCCAGGCCATGGTATTTTGTGAAAGAGCCACACTCAAGGGGCCAAAGAGCTGCATGTGGCTCTCGAGCTGCAGTTTGCCGACCACTGGGGTAGACTACTGTGCTATCCCTGTGGTCGTTGTCCTCCTTCTCCTCTTCCTCCTCCTCCTCCTCCTCTCCCTCCTCCTCCTCCTCCTCTCCCTCCTCCTTCTTTTCATCCTCCTCCTTTATCTCCTCCTTGTTTTTAATTTAAATTCTTCATTGTTTAAAGTATTACATACATCTCCCCTTTCTCCCATTATGTCCTCTTGCTTATCTGTAAAATGGGACAGGCTGAAAAATTGATCTAGAATGTACTTTATAAAATTTTATATATTTTAGTTGCTTATTATCTTTCTCACTCTAGGGTGTCAACTCCATGAAGGTAGGATTTTTTTTTTATTGAGGTTTTAACCATTTTTAGGTGTACCGTTCAGTGGTATTAAATACATTCAGATTGTTGTACAGTCATCACGCCTGTCCATCTCCAAAAATTTTTATCTTCTCCAACTGAAACTCTGTACTCATTAAACTATAACTCTCCTATTACCTCTTCCCCCAGCCCTTGGCAACCAGCAATTTATTTTCTGGGTGTGAATTTGGACACTTTAAATATCCCAGATAAGTGAGATCATACAATATTTGTTCTTTTGTGTCTGGCTTATGCCACTCAGAATAGTGTCTTCAAGGTTCATTTATGTTGTAGGATATATCAGAATTTTATCCCTCTTTAAGGCTGAATACTTTCCCACTGTATGTATATACCATACATTGTTTACCCACGCATCTGTCAACGGGCATTTGGGTTGTTTCTACCTCTGAATTGCGACTGTTGTGAATCACGCTGCCACGAACATGGGTGTGCAAAGATCTCTTTTAGTTTCTGATTTCAGTTCTTTGGGGTATATTCCCAGAAGTGGATTGCCAGATCATATTCTATGTTTCATTTTTTTTGAGAAACTGCCACACTAGAATGTACTGTTTAGCTCTGAAATTCTGTGATTTGATGAGGGGCTGTGGAGGCACACACAGAAATGTATCTCTGATGACTGCTCAGCGCAGGGTTGGAATTTTGCCCAGGGCGATCAGGACTTGCTCTCAGCACTCAACACAGGACAGATGGCAACAGGGTCTGTTGGAGTAGATTTCCTCTTTCTCCTTGACACTAGCCAGACAGGAACCACTGGAGCCATTTCTTCCGTCTTCCATTTAATTCTTCTTTGATGTGTTTCAAAGACATGGAATTCAAAATACTGACCCAGAATGAATAAATAATACTGTCATTTAACTATATAAATATCCTAAATTGGACAGAAGAGAAGTAGGAGGAAATGAAACTGGCAATTTATCTGATGAGATCATTTTCAAAGTAGATAAAATAAAATACGTTTTTGAAGTCAACTCTAAATTACAATTTTGGGGGGAAATGTAGAACAAGCTTATCACTCGAACATACTTTAAAGTATTTTATTACTTGTAGAACATAATAGGAATGAAATACTTTTGATTTTGCCTGACAAATGGAGGAAGGCATCACAAGCCAGTGTGAGCCACTTAACCAAGCTTTAATTCTACATGATTTGTAAAACATAGTTTTGTCTTAGATAAAATTGTACCATCACTCATGAATTAAAGTTTAGAAGTTTTTTTTTTTAAATACATGTTATTGATTTTCTACAGAGAGGAAGGGAGAGGGATAGAAAGTCAGAAACATCGATGAGAGAAAGACATCGATCAGCTGCCTCCTGCACTCCCCACACTGGAGATGTGCCTGAAACAGGAATCGAACCTGGGACCTTTCAGTCCACAGGCCGACGACACTCTATCCACTGAGCCAAAACTAGTCTTGGCAAAATTTAGAAGTTTTGAACAGAATAACAATCATTTCATTAACGTTGATTTAGGAAACAGAGGAAAAGATATTCCCAGGTTAAAAAAAAATAGATTCTCAAAAGTGAAGATGACTTTCTGAAATGACTGTTTGAAACAAGTCTTTAATAGACAGTGCTGTGCTTGCTTTGGCAGCACATATACTAAAATTGGAACGATATAGAGAAGATTAGCATGGCCCCTGCGCAAATTCTTGAAGCATTCCATATTAAGAAAACAAACAAACATAAAAAAAGAGTAGACAGTGCTTTCATCAGCTTGACATTTCCAGAGCTTGGTTCTGCAGTAGGTTCCCAGCAATGTGAGTTGTTGAGCTCATGTGTGCTTAAGGAAAAACTACCAAATTTCTCATTTGATGAAGACATCGGGGCAGGAGGACAATGAGTAAGAAGACTATCTTGTTTTCACTAAGCACTACTTATGACATTACTGGTTGAGAAATACATGGTCCCTTCTCAGCATCTGGTTGGCCATTGGCCATAGAACATGCACATGTGTGCAACTTCTACATCCAGAGCAAAGGTGCTATCTTCATTGTCCCATTCATGGCAGGAAATTCCAGTTGTCAAACAAGCAGGCAGATGCTTTCATTTTTGAATCATTAGAAAAATGTATTAAAGTTGTTTTACAAGTGATTGCTTTTTAAAAAAAATATATTTTTTATGGTTTTCAGAGAGGGAAAGGGAGAGATAGAAACAATGATGATGAGAGGGAATTATTGATTGGCTGCCTCCTACACACTCCCCGCGCCCCACTGGAGATCGAGCCCACAACCTGGGCATGTGCCCTTGATTAGAATCAAACCTGGGACCCTTCAGTCTGCAGGCTGCTGCTCTATCCACTGAATCAAACCGGCTAGCGCAAGTGATTGCTTTAATAATGCAAATCAAATTCTGAGAAGCAAAGGTAAATTTGATAATTATATATTCAGAAGTGTGCAAAGCATAGGTGTACAACATCCTATTCTTGAAAAAGTAAAAACTATGTATGTATATAAACACACACACACACACACACACACACACGGGAGAAAGGTCTATAAGGCTATAGGTCAACCAGTGACAGAGGTTATTCTGGGTTCAGAGATGAGATTGGGCATGGAGATCATAGACTTTTTATTCTGTATACTTCTGTATTACTGTCATCCTCTCCTTATGGGATCATATTCATGTTACCTGTATCATTTAACAAAAAAAAGCATATACAATGAGAAAATTGATATTGGCTAAAATAGGTAATTTAAATAATGTCTCACTAAATTACCATGCAATTTGGGGCTAATATTTATAGTTTTAAATGTATTTTTCTCTTTTGCCTTCCTGAGTTCACCACCTTTGGCCTATTCTACCTGCACCTCCATCTCCCTGGCAGTCAAGTGGGCATGAGAATAGTGGTGAACTAAACATTAGATAGTTTTAGGAGTAAAAAGAGAAAGACCAAGGTAAGATAGATTTTAAATACCAGAGTTAGGTTATGCAGCATAACAATATCCTTGAAAGCAAAGCATTTGTCTAAATTTCTTTATCTTCTTTTAGTCTATCATCCCCTGAGCATGAAGAACTTACATTATGGACCTATGGCATGGAAGGGTTGGCAGCCTGGTCAGTTCTAAGTTTGTCAGGGAGAAGACTGTATCACAGAAGGAGTGAAAGAGACTTTTCAGTTCTGGGAGGGGTGATTGTGGAAAGGAGAGAGACGAGTGTGAAGCCATTAGAAGTGGTTCTGACTTCCCCGTCTTTGGACTTGGGAAAGGGAGGGGGTACATTAGATAAGTTGTGACAACACTGAGGCAATGGTGACCCTTAGGAAAGAGATGCATTCCCTAGTGGCTCCCAGGAGTGGCAGAGGGCAGCCAACTTCTTGAAAAGTACACACCACCGAGCCAGGCGAGAAGAGGTATGAGGTTCAGCTCTCATGAATCATCCTTGCCTGGGTTATTCTGAGTAGAGGAGGGAGAAGCTGAGATTCTTGCTGGACAGCTGTTCACAGAAATAACCATGGGGGTGGGGTGGGTGGGTGGAAAGAGATCTGCACAGTGGACTGGACAGACAACATTCCAAGTCAAGTCTCAGAGGGGGCTACAGTGGGCGCTGAGGTGGGGTCAGATTGCCCAGGTAGAGCAATGGTCCTGTCCTGGTGCACAGTGCCTGGAGGATAAGTTACATCATCCTGGACTTCAGCTGTGAGAGGGTAATCAAGCAAGCAAAGGACATCAACCTTTAGGTACAAAGACATTCCCTCCTTGAACCCACACCCAGGCACAATGCTTTTCTACCAACACAAGGAAATAGAATCTACTTCCTTATCCTGCCAGATGTCATCTTTGGGAGATAGGTACGGAAGAGGGTAAGAAAAAGAAGATTTTCATCGAAAATGAGAAATTGATCTTTCTTTTCTAAAACATATGCTTTTATTGATTTTAAAGAAAGAGGAAGGGAGAGGGAGAGAGACAGAGAAACATGGATGTGAGAAAGGAACATTGATCGGTCACCTCCTGCATGAAGCCCAATCAGACACGGAGGAACCTGGGTATATGCTCTGATCAGAAGCAGGGACCTTTCAGTGCACAGGATGATGCTAAAGCACATGAGCCACAGGCTGAGAAACTGTTTCTTCAATATACTGTTCCAAGGATCAGTTGGGACTCCATTTAAACAGGGGCTCCTAATTTTCCTCCTCACACCACTGCTTAGTTGCTCATGATGAGTTCTGGACAAGATGACAGTACATTTTCTCTGCACGCCTGAGTTGTAATGGGAAAGTTTGTAATCTCACAATATGTAAAATATAACAATAGAGAATAAAATGTCAGTGAATAAGACTCACTCTGAGGAAAAAATCTTGTCCTAATAAAAAGTCAGACTCTTTTTTTAAAAAAATATATATTTTATTGATTTTTTACAGAGAGGAAGGGAGAGGGATAGAGAGTTAGAAACATCGATGAGAGAGAGAGACATCGATTAGCTGCCTCTTGCACGCCTCCTACTGGGGATGTGCCCGCAACCAGGATACATGTCCTTGACCGGAATCGAATCTGGGACCTTTCAGTCCACAGGTCGATGCTCTATCCACTGAGCCAAACTGGTTTCAGCAAAAGTCAGACTCTTAAGAGTTAGTGGGTAAAGGGTAGAGGAAGAATATCAGACATTGTGCATATGAGGGCTGCTATCTAATCACACTCAATGGAATGTGGTGTCTCTTGGTGCATGTAGGATAGATCGTATATTTCTTATGTAAAAACTTCAGAAATTGTACCAGCTTGAGGTTTTATGTTGCTGTTGAACCACAGAGTGAGACTTGCCATTAACCTTCAGGTGGTGGAGAACCCTGGATGCTGCCCTGGCACAAAGGCTTGGAGAGCCCCTCCCCTCAGAAGACACTCCAGGGCCAAAGGTTCATCCAGAGTCCAGTCTGCTCCCACGTGGTGGGTAAGGGCACAGACTCTGGAGCTAGACTCTCCTGCTTGCTAGCTTTACGTCCTTGGGCAAGTTACACAAACTCTGAGACTTATCTGAGAACAATAGTAACAGCAGTGAGCCTTCCAGTGTGGAAACTGTGAGTTCCAGGGCAACCAAGAGGAACTGGAATTGATCATCCGGTTCACGGGAGCGTAACACGTGAGCTTCTCTGACAGAAGTGCGCTGGGCACAGAATGAGCGCTTGGTGATGTTTGTCATCATTATTATCACCATCACTATGACAACTGCTGCTATTGTATATGGATAAAGAAGTGATCCTTCAGCCACAGTGCTGCTTTAAGTAGAGAAAAGGGGCTGCTTAACAACCCTTTGACTATCTAGGTTTCTTACTGTCCTGAAGTTTTCATCTTATTGTTTCTTTTTAAAAGGACTTAAATCTGTACAATAGAAATACATTTCTCTGGGGGACATGGCAGAAGATGTAGCAAGAAAGATCTAAAAATAATGCTTGAAGGTATCTGCTTGGTCTTTCCAAATCCTTCAAAGTTCTCATACTCTAGTCAGGTGCAAGTGAGATTTTTGATGCTAATTTTATTTTGAGACTCAGAAGCACAGAAATTTGGCAAGAAAACTACTAGAAAGCTCTAAGGAAAGGTTTGTTATTTTGCTGTATTCAAAGCATTCTACTTTGTAACTTTCTTGCAGTTGAAAAAGGAAAAATTAGTTATTTCACTGCAACTGATTGTGTTTTTTAAAAAATATATTTTATTGATTTTTTTTTTACAGAGAGGAAGGGAGAGGGATAGAAAGTCAGAAACATTGATGAGAGAGTCATTGATCAGCTACCTCCTGCACGCCCCCTACTGGGGATGTGCCCGCAACCAAGATATGTACCCTTGACCGGAATTGAACTGGGACCTTTCAGTCCGAAGACCAACACTCTATCCACTGAGCCAAACCAGTTTCGGCAACTGATTGCTTTTTATATGTTGGGCACAAGTCTAAGTGCTTTAGGCATGTATAGCCACTTAGTGCTTACAGCAATCCTATGATATAGATGTTTCTAGTTTAGAGGAAGAGTCTGAGACTCACAGATGATAAGTAATTTATTATACTAAAGTTAAACAGCGATTAACAACAGTTGAAGTCAAATTTATATCCAGGTATTTTTTAGTGATGCAAATCCGATTATAAATTGTGTCTCACGTTCTCTTACACAGTATTTAGAGATTTGTTGATAGTTTTGGTTTTGATTGTGGTTTTCATCTTCATGGTACTGTATAATTGGATGAGTTATGTGCTACATTTTCACTCATGCTCAACCTTGTCTGGAGGGAAGCCCATGTGACTGACCCATGAAATCCCAGCTCAGGGTATTACTGTTCCCCAGTGGGAACCACCTGAGCTGGAAGCATAGCAATCAGGGAAATAAGTCAAGGAAATAGATGGCCTCTGTCAGGTCAGCTTTGGAAACTAGAAAGACTACAGTAGAAACAAATGTCATAATTACAAAATTATTTTTCTATAAATTAATGTTACACATGACAGAGGCCAATATGTCTTTGAAAGCCTTAGTTTTATCCTTTGCTTCTTTCAAGTTGTACTGAGATGTACCTTGTTTGCTTTTCAGGTAACCTAAGATCCAGGGATGATGACATTCGTCATCATAATTGACGTTAAGGAGAGTAAGCTTTTTTACTCTTTCTGGTTAATTATTTCTATCTTCATATTTCTGCCTAGAGACAAAGTTATATCATAAAATGGAGTAGCAATATTATTCAGCTTCCAGAACCTCAATTTTCTACTTGTAAATTTTAAATAGCTGGTTCTATATTTTGTCCCATAGAGAAAAACAGAAAGATCTCTTGAAAAAGTAATGTGAGAATTTATAGAGTTGAATTACTCTGCCTCAATTTCTCAATGGTCCATGCATTAGCATGAATGCATGTTGAGAATACAATCAACATTCATTCAACAGAGGTTGCAGGAGTGACCTATTGCCCCCAGAAACTCTGGCATCTCAAATATTTGCCTGGTGAGGGAATTTGATGCCAGGTGCCAGTTAAAAATCATAACATTCCAGAGCTGGAAGGAACTTTGAGTGGTAGGTTCTCTCTTATAAGATAGGATTGAATGGAACCAGTTCCAAAAGCTATTCGTTTTTTAAAATCTTGAGATTCAAACACACTTGAAAGCATGACAAACCTCACACTTTAACTTTCCTCATGTATTTAGATCATAATAGTGTCATTTTAAAATTAAGTGGAATATTTCTACATTAGAAAGACCTCTCTTGTCAATTTTTAGGATTCACCAAAATCCCTCTCTTGAAAAGGGGAATCTGAGAATCAGAAAGTCAAGTTGGGAAGCATTGTTGACCCAAAACCTTTTTGAAAATGTTTAGATATTTAAAACCTACCTATAGGCTGTGAGAGCATCCAGCTCAAAGGAAACCTCTTAGCAGAAAACCACTGGACTGATGTCCCCAGGACCTTCCACATTCATGAATTCACAATCATCTAAGCCATCACATAGTATCTGGGATTATTCTGTATGAAAATTATTCTATACAGAAACATTTCATTATTATTGAGTCCTGAGCTGGTCTCTTGGGCTGAAAGAAGTGGCAGCAAAAGAATGGGTGAGATAGATAAGGGGTCTTTACCAGGATTGGATGCAAAAATGCAAGAAGTAGCTTAAGTGCTAGGTTTCCATAAGTGCCTATGAGGAACCAGAGGTGGCCATGTGCTTCAAGTACAAATATCACAGACCTTGCCCTTTTGCCTATGCCTGCCCTGACCACCTATCAAGAACAATAGTCTCCCATAGTAGGCTTTGACTGAGCTACTTCCGGACCAAGGGAGGCAGACTTGGTAGTTAACCAGGAGTGCTGTCACCACTAACATTACTGGGCTGTAAATAGCCTGGGTTGGGATGAACAGAGATGGAGATACCTGAACAGTAAACTATGGGTCCTCACCTTCTCCCATCCCTCTCTTCTCTGGAACAGAAGCTGGCTCTGAGTCCTATCCAGCTGCTGTCAGAGCCCTCCCACTTAGAGACTGGCCCTGTTTATAGATTACCTTGTGTACACTTGAATGAACTATACTGGAAACATGACCTTGACATTCATTTGCTGCCCAAAACTGCATCTGTCGAAGACCTCTGGCTGCTTTGTAAACATCATCTTTCTAGATATGACTTTAGGCCTTGTCTGCAGGGCCACTGCTTACAGCCACACAGCCTTTCCCCTGCAGTGGTCCGGGGGCTGTCATTCCCACAGGCCACAGTACAAATGGTGCCCTTCTTCAGTAGCCAAGGCAGGGGCTCTGCTTATCCAATGCAAGGAAGCCACACCCTTTAAATAGTGTGATTTGGTATTGTATGGCGATGCTTAGAGTAGGCTGACATTCTATTCTAGTTGTTGTTTTTTTAACCACCCATGATTTCTTAGTCTCATTCTCTGTTCTTATTATACTTCCTGCATGTCTCATGATCAAGACCCTACTTTATGAGTTAACCAAGCCTCATTCAGCTAAAGCTAACTAAGTCTAACTCCAAGAATGAAGGGAGGGAGAGAGAGAGATTTCAGAAAGTACATGTAGCTTTTGTCCCATGGAAGGCGGCCACAGAATACCCCTGACCACAGCCAACAGCCTTACAGAGCATGGTAAATTTGCACTGACAGGAAACTGGACTTCTTGTGGTTCTTTACCGCATGTGTGTGTTCAATAGTAATTAGACAAATAAATAATAAAGGCAAGAGAAATATGATTTTACTATACAGATTTGAATAAAAATATCCTGCTCTTTAAGAACTGAAACTTCATCAACGTTTTTCTGAGAACCTGAGGACATGTGGCTATAACCACATCAGCTTTATCATCACAAGATCCATTCAACCTACAGTATAGCAGCTGACAGTGCAGATTCTGCTGCCAGACAAAAAGGAATCCCAACTCAGGTGTACATATCTATGTGCTATCATCTATGTGCTAATTATGTAATCTGGGGCAAACTTGTTTAATATTTTTCAGTTTCTGCCGAAACCGGTTTGGCTCAGTGGATAGACCGTTGGCCTGTGGACTGAAGGGTCCCAGGTTCGATTTCAGTCAAGGACATGTACTTTGGTTGCGGGCACATCCCCAGTGGGAGGCATGCAGGAGGCGGTTGATCGATGTCTCTCTTTCATCGATGTTTCTGACTCTCTATCCCTCTCCCTTCATCTCTGTGGAAAATCAATAAAATATATTTTTAAAAAATATATTTCAGTTTCTGCATTTTAACTTGAGGAATAATATGACTTAGAGTAAAAAATTTAAAACGATGCCTAGCATATACTGCTTGCTGCTACTATAGCACAGATAGGTTAACCATAACCACACTGTAATTATGCTTTATTTATGGAAAATCTGCTGCTTATTAAGGATGGAGTTTGTCACAGGATGTACTCTCAGAGAGTTTTTATTATAAATTACATGACACAAAATTTACTATCTTAGCCATTTTAAGTGTACAAGTCAGTGACATTAAGTACAGTTATAATATTGTACAACCATTAACTCTATTTAGTTCCAGAAATTTTTCATGATTTCAAATGGAAAACCCAAGCCCATTAAGTAGTTACACCGCTTCTCCCTAGCCCCTAACAATAAAAAAAAATTCTATATTTTGTTTCTATGGATTTGCCTATTCTGGATATTTAATATAAATGGAATCATGTAGTATGTGGCCTTTTGCATCTGGCTTCTTTCATTTGGCAACATGTTTTCAAGTTTCATTCATGTTATAGCATGTATTGGTACTTCATTCCATTTGATGACGGCATAATATTCCATTGTTGGGTATGCTACATTTTGTGTACTTATTCATTGATGAACATTTGGGTTGTTTCTACCTTTAGGTTATTGTGAATAGAGCTGCTATGCATATTTAGGTATGTGTTATTATCTGAACTTTTTTTTCAATTCTTTTGGGTATATACCTAGGACTGGGATTACTGAGTTATAGGTAATTCTATGTTTAACTTGTTGAAAAAATGTTTATAGACCATTATTTCCTTGTCATTATGAAGTTCAAATTTAAAAATAAAGCCATCATATTAATTGTAAAAGAGATATATTTGAATAGTCACATCTGTAGTCATTTTCCTAGTGCTCTGATTGTGCAGACAGATGAGTAGAAACCTTTTCAAATAGTGTTCTAATCAGGATCATTTATGATTGGGTTACTGATTTGTGGTAATTATAGAAAAGGGTTATTTTCATAACATTGCTCATATTTTTATGTTAGGTCCAGTGTCATTTCTAATATTTCCAAGAATTTAGCCAATCTACCGCCCAACAATAAAAATAGCAAAATATGAATTATGAAACTAATTTAAAATTAAACTTATTTTTATATGACTACATTGATACTTTTATTACTTCTTCAGTGAATTTTAGGTTATGAGTAGAAGGAAATAAACCTCCAATAGCAACGATTAACCAACTCAGTTCTAGAAAGAGGAGCATGAGCACTTATCCAATCACAAATACTCCAGGGTAAGTTCATTTGGAAGAAGTCAACTTTTTCTGAACGTGTGCTCCTGATGGTTACCAAATACAGGTTACATGTCCACACAGTAAGAACACAAAATAGTCAACATCAATGTGATCAGAAGTAAATCTGGGATATTTTTATAGAAGCTAGAACAATTTGCAGATGCAAAAGTAATTTTGGAATTTATATGAATTTTAAATCAAATACATACATATGCATGCATGTATATATAAATATAAATATATATATATATTTTGCATGATGCTAATGTAGTTGATTTCTGGCAACGATACAGAGTCCTTTGTGGTTGCACTGAGTCAGTGGAAGCCCATGTGTTATAAATAAACATTTGGCTCTACCAAACAGAGATTTATCAAAAGTTGTGCAGAGGCAAACAAGGCAGGCAAGCCGTAATCCCCTGCAGGTACTGGTCCATGTGCTACCAATTACTTCACAATTCTGCAAAATGTATAACAGCAACCAGACTGAGGGCACAGAAAATTTTAGGAAAATTTTATTATTAAATTTTGCTAAAATGGATCTGTGTACATTTCTTCCTTCTGAAGAAAGAACAGGCCTAAGATTATCTGTATGTGAATCATCTAGCTCATTGCTCTCTCCAGTTGTCCGTTCTGAACTAAGACCATCTGGCCTATCCACCAGCCAGCAGCCTCAGGAGAACACTCTTAGGAGAGATGATGTATTTACCAAGATGCTTGATTAGGTCAGATAGGTTGGTCTAAAATGCATGGGACTTCCGCACAATGTATATCATTGTCTCAAACGCTTTGCAGCTTTTGCAAGAAGTGGCCTTTAGCAACTCCTAATCAAGCCTGGCTTTCCTAGGATGTTCACTAGGAATCTGTTCTAAGCTGATTCCATAATCATGTGTCTGATGTCAAAAAACTAGGGAACATCTTGTTTCATTCACTATTACTAAATAAGGTTTCACTGAATTGAAAACAACTACTTTTGTGCAACCCGAATATACCATGAATCTAGGAGCTAAGTTTAGAACACAATTCTAGTCTTAAGAGAAATTCAATACTACAGCCTACAAGTGTGACTGAAAGCCTCCAAGGAAGGTATTTTCTTATGAATTGTACTCTTACCGCATACATTCTGAAAGACGTTACCGATTACTTTTCATTGATGCAGTTGCTGTAATAATGTGGATACCTGATAAGCTTGAAGGAAGTTGATTTTATTTGTTACTCTGAACCAGGAAAATGTCTAACAATCATTATTAGTATTGAGAGCCTTATAATTTAAAAAGGAATATATGAATCTAAAAAACGTAATCCAAGGTAAAGTGCATTTTTTTTTATCCATTATAGTATTTTGCACACTATACAAGTGCCTTATATATCTGTTTATTGTTTATTCTCTGCCATGCTAAAATTCTCTTCCCTGTGCCCCCTCACTTTGGGGCAGGGTGGGGGGGGGCAGGAACTTAGAGAAGAATCTGAACTGCTTCTTTGTCCCAGTGTTTATGGAAAATGATGTCTTTCCAGTGTCTGTAGGTGTGAGTGGAGAATGTTCCCTCCCCCCTCCCCCTAGCAGCTGTATTACCAGAACCTCCCCCAGGCAAGTGCCATTGTAAATTCTTTAAAACCCTAGTGCAATTTAGCTGGAGGAAGAGGAGGTGCTTTGGGGGGGAAGGTAGCTCTACAATTACTTGGATTTGGTTTTAGTTTTGGTTTTGCTCTGATGACAGAAGTGTTAGTAATGATATCCTGTGCTAAATGCTTTACTCCATAAAGTACAAAATTAGTGGTAACTGGAATCACTGAGGACAGAAGGAATAAGACTGGATCTAGACTTGATGAATGGCAGGTCTAGATAAATGGAGCAGAGCGCTTGTAGAGGAGCAGTAGCATGGCCAAAAGCTTGGGTGTGAGCCGAGACCGGTGTGGCTCAGTGGACAGAGCGTCGGACTGAAAAGAGGTAGAGGGTAGGCCTGCGGACTGAAAGGTCCCGGGTTCGATTCCGGTTGGGGGCAGGTACCTTGCTTGTGGGCACATCCCCAGTGTGGGGTGTGCAGGAGGCAGCTGATCGATGTCTCTCTCTTATCGATGTTTCTGACTTTCCCTTTCCCTTCCTCTCTGTGAAAAATCAATAAAATATATTTAAAAAAAAAAGCTTGGGTGTGAGGAGGGAAATAGCACCTCTTTAAAGGCAATGTGGGACAGATAGCCAGTGACAAGGCCATGAGTCCAAGGTTGAATCCTGATTCTGCCTTCTATTGGTTATATGACCTTGGACAGGCTATTTGACTTTCTAAATTTTTCTCATCCATAAAATTAGGACAATAATAACTAGACTGTTAGCCTTTCAGCAGGATTAAATAAAATAATTGCTTTAGTTATTATTTTATTCAATAAATATTTACTGCCAAAACTGGTTTGGCTCAGTGGTTAGAGCGTCGGCCTTCGGACTGAAAGGTCCCAGGTTCAATTCCAGTCACGGGCATGTACCTTGATTGCAGGCACATCCCCAGTAGGGGGCATGCAGAAGGCAGCTGATTGATGTCTCTCTCTCATCGATGTTTGTAACTCTCTATCCCTATCCCTTCCTTTCTGTAAGAAATCAATAAAATATATTTATAAATAAATAAATAAATAAATAAATAAATAAATAAATAAATAAATAAATAAATATTAAGCACCATAAAGAATCTGAAAAATAATAAGTTGGCCTATTTGGAAATTACTGGAGCTTGAAACTAGAGGCATAAACTACATGCAAACACTAATGACAGCCACTGTCCATTTACAGCCCTCAATACAGCACTGATACACACAAACCAATAGCAGAGACCAAATGGGAGTTTATTTCTATTACTTGTAACACATGTATTTCTTTGTTCAATAATCTAATTTATAAAACAGAGAAATATGCTAATTAACCGGGACATCATAATGGGTCGACCAGATAGGAGGAGGTTGCGCACGCAGCATGTGGGGAGGAGGGGTGGCGTGGTAGGGGCCTCCATGTGCATGCACTGGGCAAGGGCCTTATCAGCAGTGGCTGTGGCTGCTTTGAGGGCTGGAGAGGAAGGCAGGGTTGGACTGGCAATGAGGGTGGGCAGCACTGTGTGGTGCGCTGGGCTCCTAGTTTACAAATAATTGCCTATTTCTTGTTTGTTTATTTTTAAAGAGAAAGAGATAGCTGGGAAGAAGGTCATAGAAATAGAAACTGAAAAAATAAAATCCCAAAATATTCAGTCATATGAAGGTTAGTTTGGGCTGATAGAGCTCCTTTTAAAGATTTGGCTTTTCTAAGCATTAGAAAAAATAATTATTAAAAGAGGTTTAATATAGTATAGACATAGACTCAGAAATTTTCAAAAGATCATTCATTCAACATGCATTTATTGAGTTCCTGCAGTGTAGACATTAGCTATGCAGTAGTAAATAAAATATGTGCTGCCTATTTTGCTAGCGGGGGAGAGAACAAACAAAGAAAAATACAGCAAAACACAAAATGTTTCACGCTAAGTGCTATGAAGAAAAACAAAACAAAACAGGAAAAATGCCCTTCTCCAAAACAATATGGGGGCAACTAATTTAGATAGGGATGGGGTCAGAGAGGGCTGCTCTGAAGAAGCAACTTTTGTGCTGAGACCTCAAGGACAAGCAGGAGGGAGTGAGGTAAGGAATGAGGATAAAGTGGTTCTGATCTGGGACTTAAGGTGAGAAAGAACCTGGATAGTGGTGCTGGTGCAAACAGCCCTCAAAGACCTCTCTAGACCTGGTAGCTTGTTTTTATTTTTAAATTCGTATAAAACTCAATGGATGACTTTATAGTCAAGTTGGCCTGGATGACCTCTAAGATCGACCGGCAACTCTTAGAAGAGAACTTTGAAAATTATTTCTGGCCACAGGGGTGGTCTACTTCCAAAGCACCCATAGAAAGATGACTTATACAAGGTCTCCCCGCTTCAAGAAATCACATTCACACAGAGCAACTCACATCAGACCCAGTGAATTTATAGGAAATGATGTGAGCATACTGTGCTTTGAGAATAAAATGCTAATAAAGAGATTAACAAAAGTGGTAAGGTTAATTTTATTTCCTTTTTAAGATTATAACTCCTCCCATGTCCATTGTTCTAGTGAGATGACCAAAGCTCTTCCTACTCTGGTCTTGTTAAGTAGGCCCTTCTCCAAATACAACTACCACTTAGCATACATCCAAGGGTAAACAAGAGCAGGTTGGCAGCAGGTGTCCTTACAGACGGTTCTGGGCACACAGGTGCCTTCGGAATCCCCATTAATGTAGAATCTAATGGGCAGGGGACCAGGTGCCACCATGAGCAGACAGCATCCAGTGGGAAATGGCAGGGTTAATGCCCCGCACCCAGGAGAGGCTATGGTTCCTTGTATTTTATCCCTTCCCTGTCTCATGAAGGGAGGAAGAGCTGCTGAATTTTTTATTTGGTTTTAATTTTACCTTCTGTCCAAACTGAAAATCAGTAAGCGGCCTCCTCCCTTAATGACCTTCCTCGGTGTTGTGATGCTCTACGCTCAATGAAACGCTCTCTGAGAAGCTGCTGGTAAAAAATCTGTGGGTGTGGGCTCCGAGGGGGTGTTTGTTCCTTGACCTTCTCAAAGAGAGTAGACCAAACTACAGACTGAGAGGAATGTGCATGGGCTAAGGAAATGCAAATACAAGGAACTGAGGACAGGAGACAGAACATCAAAGAGAGAAAGATTCATTATGAGGAGAGGAAGTCAAATCAGAGGGAAGACCAGAATGTGATAGTGGTGGAAAAAAACACCCAAGTAGTCTAATTGTTTTTTTCTCTGAGTGGAGCAAACAGGACCTGAATGTAACTAGTGTCTGCTTTGGGACAAAAGAGAAAATAAAACACATAAAATGCCTGTCTGAGAAAACTCAGGCAACTTTGCATATTTTTTCTCTCATCAATTTTTCAAATAAAGGTGATGAGAGTTATTGGCTCAAAGTAGGTGAAGCCTGTTCTATACGAGCCCCGTGGCCCTTGAAGTGTGCATCTGTTACAACAGAGCACACATCCCCTAACACACGGCCTTTGTCTGCGGGGCTCACCAGGGCTGTGGAGTGAGGCACCTCAATAGCCCACCAGGCACCATAACGACCAGCCCCCTTCTGTCTGCCACTTTCTTCTGTGGACAGAGACCCAGACATGCAAATCAGCATCCCAGAAGCCTTCTTTCTGCCATTTCTTATCTTTTGATGATGGGCCCTTCCTTCCTCGCCATGGCATTTCATATGTGAGTACTAAGAGGACGCTCCAATATGAGCTAATGTCCCCTTGGCTCTTAGAAAGAAGGCTGGAGGGAACTAATTTAAGGATGGGTTGATAGCAGAAAAGCCCTGATGTTACACTGCTAGTTCTTCCTGGCATGATTCTTTATTATTATTATTTTATTGATTTCAGAGAGGAGAGAGAGATAGAAACATCAATGGTGAGAGAGAATCATTGATCAGCTGCCTCCTGCACACCTCCTACTGGGAATTGAGCCTGAAGCCCTGGGCATGTGCCCTTGTCCAGAATTGAACTTGGGACATTTTGGTCTGCAGGCTCTATCTGCTGAGCCAAACCAGCCAGGGCTGGCATGATTCTTCTCATTCCACAAGCTCATTGAATACCAAACATTTACAATTGGAGTCAGGCCCCAACCCTCACCCCATCCACTCACTGGAGTTTTACAAATAAGCTCAACCAGTGATGGCATCAGGTTAGGACACACAGCTTCCTTGAGAAGCAATGTGCATGCTTCCCAACACCAGTTGTGTAGAACTGTACAAAATTCTTCTCATGTGGCTCTTTGCTTAGCCTATGAGTGCTATTATAGACACCATTTACTACCAAGTCTGCACCTCTTTACTCTGACACACATTTTGTTAACATCTTTTGTCTACTATCTTCTTCTCCATTCTCCTAAGCTTATGCCTTTTCATTTTTTAAATATAATTTATGTGGAATTTTAGTGGTGGTACAGGTAAACTTGTGTTCAACCAGCCATGTTTACTGAAAGTCTTGTGTGTGTGTGTGTGTGTGTGTGTGTGTGTGTGTGTGTGTCTTAGGAGGGGTGTCAGAGTCCTTAAATACCATCTATAACATAAAACTCTGGGTGCATGTGGCAATCAATATAAACTGATTATCTAGAACAGGGCTTCATAAACTATGGCTCTGGGCCAGGTTTGACTCACTGCTTGTTTGTGTAAAGTTTTATTGAAACACAGTCATGTCCATCCATTCATGTATTATTTATGCATGCTTTTACACTACAGTGACAGAGTTAAATAGTTGTAACAGAGACCTCATGGCCTGTCTCTGTCTTAAAATTTTGCTATTTGACCTTTTATTTAAAAAGTTTGCCAGCCTCTGGTTTGGAATGCAAGCTGATAATAATAGTTAATGTTGCAAGACTTGATATAAATATTTTTCTATATTTCCAACTTGTTGGAAAAACTTTAAAATTTTTGGATTTACTACATTTAATCTTGATGTCATAGTGAAATGTCATGAGAAAGAAATATATTTTACTAAAGTATGACATAAGAATATCCTTTTAAAGAAAGGTAGCAATACAGACTTACCATCTTGTAACCAAAATAGCAGTGAGATACAAATCACTCATAGAGGAAAATCTGATAACTCTTCACATGTTAAATTTGAAAACTGTTAGTCCACCCTGCTCTTCCTCCTGGGCTGACATCAAACTCTGGGCCCTGTACTGGGTGAGCAGGTACAAAGGCAGCTACCAGCTATGCTTGCTCGTATGATACTGGTCCATTCACTGGGGACACCGTACCCCACACACTCCCTTTGAGTTCTGTGTCTCCAGACCCTCATCTGCCTGGAGAACTCCAGCCCCTTCTGTCTGAAGGAAATGGACAAAGGGGGAGAATCCACAGGGATGCACTGCTGATGGAATTTATTTGCAGCTCCTGCTCAAGAAGGTGTAGACTTTGGATTAGAAAAGAGAAGGGGAGCCCAGCTGGTGTGGCTCAGTGACTGAACATCCACCTATGAGGTAAGAGGTCATGGTTCGATTCCTTGTTGAGGCACATGCCCAAGTTGGGGACTCAATCCCCAGTAGTAGAGGTGCAGGAGTCAGCGGGTCAATGATTCTCTCTCATCACTGATGTTTCTATCCCTCTTCCTTCCTCTCTGAAATAAATAAAAATACATTAAAAAAGAAAAAGAAAAGAGAATGAGAATTCTCAGACTGTCTATGGTCCCTAACCCCCATCATTGCTTTGTAATGGGTAGTTCCACGCCCAACCTTATCTAACATGAATGAGTATATCAGTCTATCTACATCTCCCTGCACACACCTTGCCCACCACCTGCTGATTCCTGACTCTATGTCAAGTTAGGTTTTGTCTCACTTTTTTTTTAAAAAAATATATTTTATTGATTTTCTACAGAGAGGAAGGGAGAGGGATAGAGTTAGAAATATCGATGGGAGAGAGACATCGATCAGCCGCCTCCTGCACACCCCCTACTGGGGATGTGCCTGCAACCAATGTACATGCCCTTGACCAGAATTGAACCTGGGGCCTTTCAGTCCTCAGGCCGGCTCTCTATCCACTGAGCCAAACTGGTTTCGGCAGGTTTTGTCTTATTTTTAAAGGTATAGAAGGAAAGGAGTCTGACTAAGACCTGAAAAAGGATCTGTTGTTTTCCTTCAAAAGTCAGCAGGGTCCTCGTTACAGCAATCTGATGCAGGTCTTGTCTTAATACCACAAAGGCCATTTCTTGTTGAGATTTCTATTATCAGTAACACATAGGGATCAGAAAATTTCACTAAACCGTATCTTGATAGATAAAGTGAAAGTGAATTTGAAACACTTAATTACATTTCCTTAAAATGCAGACAAGTTCATGTTAGCAATAGCAATGCTTGTTGAAAAGCATTTGGGAATTTCTTAAACCCCAAGTGTTTGAAAAACTAGGCTCTAACTTAAATTTAGATATGCTCCTTCCCCATTAGGGCAATATAATTTACATTCAAAGTATTCATATATGATATGCTCCTTCCCCATTAGGGCAATATAATTTACATTCAAAGTATTCACAAACCAAGGATGGCAATATTCTATTGCTTAATCTTTTCTTTGGACGTTTCCTCATGTTCTAGTACTTTTATTTTTAAAAAATATATTTTATTGACTTTTTACAGAGGGGAAGAGAGAGGGATAGAGAGTTAGAAATATCCATGAGAGAGAAACATCGATCAGCTGCCTCCTGCACACCTTATACTGGGGATGTGCCCACAACCAAGGTACATGCCCTTGACTGGAATTGAACCTGAGATCCTTCAGTCCACAGGCCAACACTCTATCCACTGAGCCAAAACAGTTAGGACTATTTTAGTACTTTTAAATTCTCAAATAAACTCTTTAATTTTATATAGTTACTGAATTACTTTAGGAAGACAGAATATTCTTCTTGCTGTTGCACATAAGTTAAAAATATACAATGATCTAGGGAATGCAAAATTTAACATAACAAAGTTTCTGGAAACATTAACAAATATCGTAAGTGTTTAATGTATATTTGACATTGGAATTACAGCAAGATGATACTATATCAATATTTTAAGAATACAAAGGATGTCTATGTTGGTCTTGATTCTTTTACTGTAGATTCAATAGTTTATAAGAGTTCAAAGGCTTTGTTAAAAGCCAATGAACAAAAGCCCTCAGGGTGTAACTGTATTTGAGCTGGTAGGAAATAAAACTTCAGTAGAAAGACAGAGAAGGATGTAGGAACAGTCTTAACACTCTATATTTAATGGGAAGGATAGCTTTTACTTAAATATTTGTAAGGTTCTTTTTAAAAGAACTTAGAAAAAAATACTGTAGATTCAGTAAAGAAAAGATGGTCTAAAGTACAATAAATTCAGTTCTTTTTAGAAGGAAGGGGGAGACAATGGATTAATCTTTGAATATCAATGATAGGCAACATCACATATAGATAATTGTCTTAAACTACTGTTCAATGTTTTGAATTTAGGAAAGCTTACTTTTTTTTTTCCTTTTTTAAAAAAAATATATTTTATTGATTTTTTACAGAGAGGAAGGGAGAGAGATAGAAAGTCAGAAACATTGATGAGAGAGAGAGACATAGATTAGCCGCCTCCTGCATGTCCCACTGTGGAGATGTGCTCTCAAACAAGGTACATGCCCCCAACTGGAATCGAACCTGAACCCGGGACCTTTCAGTCCACAAGCTGAAGCTCTATCCACTGAGCCAAACCGGTTTCGGCTCCTTTTTCTTTTCTTTTCTTTTCTTTTTTTTTAAATATATTTTATTGTTTTTTTACAGAGAGAAAGGGAGAGGAATAGATAGTCAGAAACATCGATGAGAGAGAGACATCAATCAGCTTCCTCCTGCACGCCCCCTTACTGGAGTTGTGCCCACAAGCAAGGTACATGCCCCTGACCGGAATCGAACCCGGGACCTTTCAGTCCGCAAGCCGAAGCTCTATCCACTGAGCCAAACGGGTTTCGGCTCCTTTTTCTTTTTGATTAATTTAAATTCTCTGCATATGTTAAGGGAAATGTAATCTGTATGTTTTGAATTCATTTACACAACTTGGCTAAGCGTGATTGAAATATATTTGATACCTGTAGGTATTTTAAAGCTAGCTGTTCAAACTCCCTTCCTTGAGAAACTAAATACTATGTACATAAAACGCCAGAAGGTCACATTGCTAAAAATTCAGACAGATACCAAGGAGTACAGTTTCCTGTCTTCCAGGCCAATTTATCCTTAAAAAAAAAACACCCTATCCCATGAGAGGAACCGAAGGGCAGTGGGGACCACAGATGGAGTGCCTTGAGCAGTCCAGATGACCAATCCTGGCATCTTTGAGTGTCTGTGACAAGAACACTCACCAATGGAGAGGTGATGATTAAACAAAGAGTTAATTCAACCACAAAGTCCTTGGAAGGAAGAAAATTCTTTACTGCTGGGAAATGTTACTATTTCCACAGTAATAATACTTCTCAAAACAGTAATTCACATAGGCAGCACCAGAGGCATCTTGTTAAACTGGAGATGCTGATTCAGGAGGTCTGGGATAGGCCATAGAGTCCGAATTTCTAATGGGTAACCAGGGCATCTCAATGTTGCTGGTCCATGGACCACATTTTGAGAAGCAAGACAGTCTTTCAGGGTTTCTCAACCACTACTGGTTTGGATAACTCTTTATCTTGGGGACTTTTCTACTTGTTGTCGGCAGTTTTGCAGCATCCACCAGCTGCCAGTAGCCCCTGTCTCTCCTCCCTCCGTCATGATAAACACAAATGTATCTAGACATAACCAAAAGTTCCCAGCCTGGGACAAAATTGCCTTTAGCTGAGAACCAGTGCTCTATTGTTATATGTAGTGGCTACCTGTTTATTGCATAATATAAACACCTTTTCTGATGAACCAGCTTCAGTGAGCACAGTAGTCATCAATCAATTAAGTAAACAGTTCTCTTTTTTTCTCCTCGGAAATTGTCATACTTTTATTTATGGACATTGTGGATTTTTTAACTGATTTTTGTTTCCCTCCTTATTATGGCCACGAGGGTGCTCAGAAGTAAATGTATAAATTTTCAGACATAAATTTTTGAAAAATAACTCAACTCCTGGATATATTTTATTTCTCTATCTTTGTTTCCCCCTCACATTCAGTGAATCATCTTTTTTATCTTATTATATGTTTTTATAGACTCTCATACACAATTTGAAATAAGATTGATTTTCATTAAGTACCGGTAAGATAATTCAAACAATTAGGACTAGAAATAGACCAGCTAGGACCGGTACAATGCATCCATTTGCTAACCATAATTGGTCATTTGCTGTTTGATAGCTATTAATAAGTTTGGACAGATAGATACCTCAAAAGTATTAAACATGCTAGCCTACTTTCTCCCAAGAAATTGTGATTAACTGATGAATATAGATTTCTGGAGAAAAAATGACAACAAGAAATTAACGTGAAGTGGAAATACTATTTTAAAATTTTATTATGAAGATATAATATTAGCAAATAAAGTTGAGGCTGGTGAAGAACTTAGCCAAATAACCAATGTTTTACATTTTGCCAGCTTTGACATAAGGTACTTAGAAATAATTAATTTAGAGCATAAAGGACCTTTTAGGGAAAAAAAAGGACATAAAAATGATCCAGCTGAGTGTTTTTCAAGTTTCCTTAAGCTGTAGAGTTCTTGGTTTAAATATCTATCAGGAAGGTCAGTGTGTGAACTCTGCTAACTCATAGCTGCTCTGTTGGCAGGGCAGGGAAAGAAGGAAAGAGGCGAGTCTGAGGTCTCTGAAGAGCATATGTTGAAAACCCATGAACTTGTAATCTCTTGGGATAAGAGTGAGGAAGTGGAGGCACAAGGAGGTGAAGAACGTGTTTGAGGAACTGAAACTGCCCAACAACAGAGTTGGGACTGAAACCCAATCCTATCAACTCTGGTTAGACAGGATGCTGGGGCGTCTGGAGTTTTCACCTGGGTCAAAGTTACCAGCATCTCTCTCTAAAATGTTAAATTATACTTGTTTCTCCTTTTCCTTCCCTTTCTCCTCAACCCACGTCTGCAATCTGATTCTTCAGAGAAAATTGGTGTAATAGTTCGATGTTTTCTTTAGAACTCTTTCCCTCCTTCTCTTCGGTCTCCTTAGCCGGCTCTATTTTTACTTTTATCATAGCAGTTAATACTTTTAACACCCTATACAATTTATTTGTTTATCATTTCTATTACTTATTGTGTGTCTTTCCCCACTAAAACAGTCTCTGTGGAGGCAAGGATATTTGTTTTGTTCATCAATGTTTCCTAAGTTCCTAGACCAGCGGTTCTCAACCTGTGGGTCGAGACCCCTTTGGGGGTCGAACGACCCTTTCACAGGGGTCGCCTAAGACCATTGGAAAATGGAGATATTTACATCACGATGGGGAGAGGAGCCAAGATGGCGGCATAGGTAAACACCTACACTGCTGCCTCGCACAACAATTTCAAAACTACAATTACATCACGATGCATAACAGTAGCAAAATTTAATGGTTGGGGGTCACCACCACATGAGGAACTGTATGCAAGGGTCGCGGCCTTAGGAAGGTTGAGAACCACTGTCCTAGACTGATGCTGGCAATGAGTAGGCCCTCAGAAATAGTTGTAGAATGAATGAATGGATGAATGAATGAATGATAAATAGAATGAATAAGCAGAGCACAGAGAATTTTAATGGGAGTAAAACTATTTTGTGTAATACTCTGGGGGCGGGGAGGAGGGATATATCCATCCAATGAAATATTACTAAGCTCTGAAATGAAATGAACTGTTAATCCATGAAGGAACCTTAAGTGCATAATACTCGTGAAAAAAGCCAATCTGAAAAAGCTGCTTAGAGTTAGAAAATAGGAAGTTTGACATGAGAAGCAGAATCATAGTCAGTGTTTCCGCAGTGGTATTTTATTTTCCACATCTGTGGCTCATTTTAGTGGTGGTATAATAGTTTAATGACTGTTGAATAATTGATGAGGACATTTCATCTGAAAAGTGATTGTCTCCTGTAAAACAGTTTATTTCTAAAAGTCCACTGAATCTTTTAAAACAGTTTATTCCTAAAAGTCCACTGAATCTTTTTGTAAGAAAAGAAAAAGATACATTTTATAATGTCTTACTGGTCTCTATCATGCCCAGGGCAGCAATGAAGATAGAAGAAACCCAGGAATTTGGTGTCCTTCACTTAGCTTTTCTCACCCCATCCAAGTGCACCTGTCAACACCTGACGCAAGGCTCTGTCTGCTTCAGACAGACACATCTGCAGTTTGCAAACATCCCCTCTCTAAAAATGGACTACAACACAAATTAATGCTGCCAATTACAAAATACCCGGATCTCTGATTGCCAACTGTGCAATTGCTTATGTTTTGGGGAAAACATCTAAAAATCCTTCATCATCTGGCCGAAACTGGTTTGGCTCAGTGGATAGAGCGGCTGCCTGTGGACTGAATGGTTCTGGGTTCGAATCTGGCCAAGGGCATGTACTTTGGTTGCGGGCACATCCCCAGTTGGGGGTGTGCAGGAGGTGGCTGATTGATGTCTCTCTCTCATTGATGTTTCTAACGGTCTATCCCTCTCCCTTCCTCTCTGTAAGAAATCAATAAAATATATTTTAAAAAATAAATAAGTAAAAAATAAAAATCCTTCATCATCTGAAGTGTGATGGTTGTTGTGGAAAAAAGCAAGAGAAAATTATCCTTTTTTTCTTTTCCCCTGTCATACCAAAGGCCTTTACTTAGCTGTATAATCTCTCTTTAGTTCCCCAGCTACCAGCTTTTCATCACCAATAGTGCTCAGAAATATGGATATGCTCATTTTTAAAATGAGATTTGTTAATATCTAGGGACCATTTTGTTTCCCTAAGGAACATATCATTCCAGTTTCATAAAGGAAGTAAATGGAAAAATAATATTCAACTTTCTTGAAGTTTGGCTCGTGGCAAACTGGATCTGAATGGCCTCTTCTGCTGGGACCCTCAGTGCTCGAGACTGTTTTACACAACACTGTATCCTCGGGAGCAAAGACTGACTCCGAACAACCATCATGGATGGCGGATAATAATCTCGGAAAAGGAGCTTCCCTAAAACAAGGTAATAATACTCTGGTAGATGTAAGAGGACAGTGCCTTATATTTAAAAAACATAATGCAATTAGAAGAAAATATTTAAGATTATGAAATATGCCACAGCAAACTACTTCTGCTCCTAAAAAATACCTCCTCCTTTTCTCCTTCTCTTTCATCTTCTAATGTACCTACCTCTAGGGTCAGATGTACTGAAATGCACTCCTGCACAGTTTTGCTCCACATATGTATATACTTGCACTCGTGTTTATTTATTAGTAAGGTTCCTTTAACTCACCAGGAACCTATTCAAGGTGGGTACTATATTAGAGAAACTGTCCATTTCAAAGGGTTTAGATAATTCACTTCATTTACAGGCAGGTAATCTCTCTTGAATTTTCACACAGAATGGCCCACGAATATACATGTGCTTTCCAACTTTAAGCTGCTTCCTGGTTGGCTAAATGTACATCTTTTCTGTAGATAAATATCATGCGAACCAAGATGCAGATAAACAACATGCCCATTTGTCCATTAGCATTGTTAGGGTACTTTTCTTTATTTATTTTAATGTTCAAAGAAAATGCAACGTTGGCATTTTTTAAGAAGGAGGCGTGTTTGAACACACAATTAATGAGAAGTTATCTGATGTCCTCTGGTGGGACGCTGCAATACGTTTCATGGATTTAAGAGTGTAACCCCCTCACCAGTGATGTGATGATCTGGTGTTAACACAATAGAGTAATGTGGAGGCAATCTTTTCCAAAGGATTTGCAGTTCTTCCTTATTGTCTGGATGTTTCTTGTCGGCCACGGCAGATGACTGGATCGAGGATATGTGTGGTAGGAGGAAGTAAAAGGGAGAACCCAGACACCATTTTATCTGTCTGTTTTTGACTAAAATCCACACGTTGGAGAAATAGGAACTGATGAATAAGGTAAGGTAATCCAAGATAAATTTCAAAGTACCAAGAGAAATGCTCTAGGAAAGGTTTTCCTAACAAGTGTGCCCAAGGGATCAATTCAATTAAATAAGGCTTTAGGATGTTTGTAACATCTATACTATTTGCGGTGTTTTTCCTCTCAGATTGTGAGTAAAAACTTTAGTTTTTTGTTTTGTTTTGTTTTGTTTTGTTTTCTCTTTTTTCTAATTCTTACAATTCTCCCCATGGATAAATGATATCAGTCCCATGAGTAAACCAAACTATTTTTTTTTTAAAGAAACCTTCCCCAGAACCAGCAAGTGGATGAGTGTTACCATTATCATCCCCAAGACTGAGCAGGAATAGATCGAGACCTGTCTTGGCTTTGCCCCTCTGTCGTCCCAACATGAGATGGACTTGACTACATGCAAAATTTCAATAAGGAAACTTTATTTGTAATTCATGTTGAGAACAGCTTCTGGGGCTGGATAGTTACACTGAACTTTTATTTCACTTTTAGATATCCTTATATATCTGTTCAAGTCAAGAAAAATCAACTCATGTGGGTCTATTAGAGAAAGGACAACATTACTAGCTTTAGAATTAGCTTTCTGCAAGTCAGGCTTGCTGATATGCTCTCCAGATGGGATTTATTTTCACCCAATCGAGAAATACTTCAAAGCTAACTAAAGCAGCATTGATGGGTTCTTGTAAGCTTTTAAATCATCCTTTATGGAAATCTAGCGATGAGCCAGATTTTCAAGGATTTATTTCACTATCAGGATTTTTTTTTAACCTCTAATCACTTTTGTTCACATAAGTGAACACCAGTGGTTCAGATTTTTAACATGCCCTTTAGTTAGATGAACTGAATTGCTTTGGTCTTGTATGTAAATATAATTAGGCAGTGATATGAGGCCATCAGTCTGCATATGAATACATAACTTGCAGTAGTTGGCAAACCTGCACCCGTACTAAAGCCTCGAAGGTCCAGAGGAGAATGATTGACTTGGGGACAACAGGGTCTTTCATAACCAAAATGACACTGGTGACCCAAACTCAGTAAGACCTGCGGTTTGACAGCTTTTCTAGACATGCTGGTAGGTTTGTGCCTATCTCTTTATACTCTACTAGAGGCTCAGTGCACAAATTTGGGGAAGGGTTGTCCCTCATCCCGGCCTGCACCCTTTTGCAATCGGAAGCCCTTGGGGAATGTCCAACTGACAGCTTAGGCCTGAGCTGTCAGTTGGACATCCTTAGTGCTGCTGCAGAGGCGAGAGAGGCTCCCATCACCGCCACTGCGCTCACCAGCTGTGAGCCCGGCTTCTGGCTAAGTTGTGCTCCCCCTGTGGGAGTGCACTGGCAGCTCTGCCCCCTGGTGGTCAGCGCACATCATAGCGACCAGTCGTTCTGCCATTCAGTCGATTTTCATATTAGCCTTTTATTATATAGGATTGCCTGTTTGCACTGTGATCAATCATAAGGTAGCTGACTGGGGCTAGGAGAGCTATTTGTGTCCTTGATTCACCACATACTGAATTCTGCTGTACTGTACCTAGTCAGGGAACTGTTTCTTCAACCCCTCTTACTGAAGTGTTAAGTTGAACTGTAGGCAAGTGATGGTTTGTAGGTCAAAATATAGGAAGACAAATATCAGTTGTGGCCTATGATTCTAACCATACCAAAACGTACTTCTTTAAAGAGTTATTTTATAGTATGGACTTTGTAACACCAGACTAAAATCATCCCAAACCCTTTGTTGTTGATCTTGCTTCCTGCTGGCTATTTGTTTATTTAATTTTAATATTGTGGAAGTGATTTTTATGCCTCTTCTATTTATACTTTGATTACTTAGCATAAGTTAGCAAGAAAGACATCATATACCAAAAATACCTTAAACGTAACAATCTCTAAGCCTAAAATTTTCTTATATAAAGTTTTATGAAAGAAGCACTGTATTGCTGAGCTGAGTGAACTCATGAGACCAAGCAAAACTGTGTCACCCAGATGACTGTTGGCATTTTGCTGAATGGTTTATACAATCTCTGAAATAATAACAGCATGTCCCCTGCAGTCAGCATGAGGCCTTTCTTGGTGGATATATTTACAGTGAGTCATATAAATCTTCCATCCCTCACACATATATCTGCACAAGAATTTACCAAGAACATCCAGGAAATTATTTAAGTATGAGTGAATTCCAAAGTGTCAACTTAAAAATATACATACTCAGTTTTAGGTCATTCCTGATAGGAAACATCAAAAAAATTTTTTTTAAAGTAAAGATGATGGATTCATTCAATATTTTGGAAAAAAACAACACACATAAACTAGTCACCTAGTTAACTCTCAAACACCCCAAATAATTCAAGGCAATATGAAATATCACATGGTTTTGAGAACTAGATGCTTGAAGTAACTCTGCAGGACTTCACCATGTAGCATACCTTGAATGTTTTAGGCTAAACTTAAAATAAAATAAGAAAACCCCCAAACAGAAACGATACTTGTAGATGGAAATGTGCCTAACTTTCTATTTGCTACAGATGTCCTCTGACAAACTGGGAAATTTATTTAACCTCTCTTACATCAAATTCTTCAATTTGTGCATAAATGCATAGATTACTAGTGAAGTGGGCAATTGTAAACAGTTTGTGTTACTTGAGTTTGATTGATTTTAGTTATTCCCAAAATCCTGGCATACCTCATTATCCAAAAGTTATATTGAATATGAGCAATATCACTTTTATTTTCAACGTTTAAATTTTTTTAAGAAGGCTAATCAATAAATGAATGTAAACACCTTTGAAAATGTGAGATTCTGAACAGACATGTTAAATAATAATATCCATCATTTCCAAACCCTAAAATCCACTAACCCCCTTGCATTTGTCATTGTGAGAATACCTTCTTTCCTCTGATGTGGAGTGAGAGAAGGGATAGAAAGTAGTGTAGGAAAACCCCTCCTAGTTCCTAAACCCGGAAGGGAATGATGGTCAGTAGATGAGTAACTATGAATTGGAGTCACTATCCTTCAGCTGTATTTCTCTCTGGAGCTACCTGGCTTTTTCAGTGAGGACTGGAGCCTGTGAAGAGAGGTCATGTCCAAGGAGAGGGCTAAGTCCATCATCTGAATCTCAAGAGAAGAACATGTCTGCGGCCTAAGAATGACTGTAGGAAAGATCTAATTGCCCAACAATGCCTTGGAGACCAGAGGGTGAGCCTGCCTTGGTACTCTGTCATCTAAAAATATATATCTCTATCTATCTATCTATCTATCTATATATCTATCTATCTATCTATCTATCTATTTATCTATATCTATCTATCTATCTATCTATCTATCTATCTATCTATCTATCTTATTGATTTCAGAGAGGGAGAGAGAGATAGACACTTCAATGATGAGAGAGAATCATTGATAGGCTGCCTCCTGCATGCCCCACACTGTGGATCAAGCCTGCAATCCAGGGATGTGCCCTGACAGGGAATCAAACCATGACCTCCTAGTTCATAGGTCAAAGCTCAACCACTGAACCACACCCAGTCAGGCAACTCTGCCATTTTTAGTATCCATGTCTCAAATCCATCATTTTGTCCAGGGACAGGACTAAGGCATGAAATGTGAGGAGGCGCCAGAAAATTGGGTACTCAAAATAAAAAATATTTTTAAAAATTAAAATGAATACTAAAAGTCCACCATGAACAAAATATCAAAAGCTATAAGACATGATCCCCATTACTACTTACCTCATCTCCAATGTGGCTGGCAAGACATTGTTGCTGATTCTGTTGTGACTTCAACTTTTACTGAGTTTTTTGGGGGACCTCCTTAAAAATGTGCACCCAAGAAAAGTCTCGACCCCTGATATCCTTTTCTCACTTTGGCCTTTGCTTTCTGACCAGCTCACACTCTCACTGGCCCCTGGTTTACACTGCCTCCTGACCATGGCTGTGCTCTTTTCTTTCTATTTTAATCTCCAAGAGGTGAGGAATTGTGTCTCTTGGGGTCATAGGTGAATCTCACACAAAGCTCAATCTTTAGCACAGCACCTAACACATAGTAGCTGCTTCATAAATGCTTGTTGAATGAATGGAAGAAAAATCGACTGGAGCTCAATGCTGGGTATAGCTTCCTTGCACAATTATGTGGATGGAAAAATGCTTCTGGCTTGACCTCTACCCTAGAGCCTGTTTTGGAGGCTACAGACCCCTTTCTAGGTTTTTCTTGAATGCAAGGGCTAAGAAACCAGAAACGATATATCCTGAGTTTCAAACAAATCAGATTAAGTACATTCAAATGAGAATTAGAAAGATGATTGACCTGATTGGGGGGAAAAGTAATTAAAATAATGTAGTGGTGCTTCAAAATGATCTATTTTTCAAAATGCAATTTCTGTTCTTTTGAGCCTTTTTTTCTGTCTTTTTTTTTTTCTAATGATGTCTTAAATTTTTCAACTTTGGGGAATTCAGAGATCTTACCTTCAATGGTACACTGGTCAGGGACTGGAATCTTCTTTCCGATTTCCACGGCGTATGCTTTCACTTTACTGAGGTTCTTCTTTAAGTGCAAGTAGAGCTTATCTTGGTATTCTACAGGACTGACAGTTGTCTCTGGAGTGTCTTCCGGATAGTTTTTTTTCACTATTTCTGGCAGATTCTCTGACTCTCTATGTATAATGCTTGGGTGTGAAACTGAAGCGTTTCCCAGCTGTGATCCATCAGTGCCGGCCTTAAAGGGCGACTTACTTCCTTGGCTAAGTGAGTCTATTTCTGAAAGGGAGAGGCTGGCTGGTGTATCTCCTCTCTCAACAATTTCCCCATCATCTGAACTCATGCCCTTTGTTAGCACAGTGTGCAACGCCAGACTCTTTGACCTACAATACAAACAAAGGGAAGGCCGAGACAGTAAAAGTGACCATTCACTGACAAGGAAAAGAAAGAATAACAACCATGGGACAAAAATTATTTCCTCCAGAGTGTGAAACTGAAAACCAGTGCTATTAACAGATTTGATAAAACATAGACCACCAAGTTATATAATAAGCCCATCTTCGAAGATGTGGATCACCTGCCCAAAGATTTAAAAATCAATTTTGTGGCAAAACTAGCTACCACATGATGGAATTACATATTTATATATTTTTTTCTACTTTTGCTTCAGCTTTTTCATCAGAAATTAAGAGAAGCTTTTGAAAGTCATTATCAATACCTATAGAATTTAAAACGTGTTTTAAAAAATAAGCCATTTGTATTCTCATGTTTTTTTTTCTTCAAAAGTGAGCTTCTTTGGATAATTAAAGCATTGTGAAGGAAGTTTCATTCATGAGAGGATGGAACTTTGGGTGACTCTAAGTAAAAGATACTTTAAAAACACCCCATAACAGTGCAATAATAAAATGAATAGCCAACATGAATTACATATTTGAAAAACACCAGCCAAGCAAACTGTATACCTGTTAAATCTAATGTCTTTTCGTTCTTCCCTGGAAACTTGGCTCAAACTATATCTTCTGATAGATCCAGGGGTGTTGATCTCAGCATTTATTTTGTCTTCAAAAGCCTGAATTTTAACATGGAGCTTTTCCTGGTCTTCATTTTCAGCTGCGGTGAGCTTGGTTCTTTCTAGCTTCTCAGGGAATTCAATTTCAGTGCTGATTTTTCTCCTAAAGAAATAAAGATTATTGCATTAGCTACTAGTCATATATCCCCTTCAGAACAGCATTGCTCTCTAACTGCTTTTAATTCAGAACTGAACACTTTACCTGATGCATTTTTTTCTTGAAAATATATTTTTATTGATTTCAGAGAGGAAGAGAGAAGGAGAGAGAAAAGGAGAAACATCAAGGATGAAAGAGAATCATTGATTGGTTGTCTCCTGCATGCCTCACACTGGGAATTGAGCCCATAAGCCGAGCATGTATCCTGACCGGGAATCAAACCGTAATGTCCTGGTTCATAGGTCAATGCTCAAACACTGAGCCATACCAGTCAGGCTGATAAATTTTTATTAGTCATTTAACAAATGTTTTATTGAGTAACATCTATGAACATAGGTCTTGGAAATTGTTTCTATAGCTTATTCTGCCAGAAGTTTAAAAACATTGATGTTTATGTCAACTTTGTATTAGAAATACTTTGAAGGATTCAGAGAATACAAAGCAGTTTTTATGGTCATCTACCATCTTCTTACCTAGCTCTCCAAAAGCATGGCTTTTATATGAAACTCATGCCAGATGTTTTCTAGAAAATTTACAAATGCTGATCTGTTTGTACTGAAATTGATAGAATGAGAACATTTCAAGTGGAGGGGGGAAATCATCATTTCGCTAAATTTATGGAAATCAGTGTAATTCTCTCATCTGACAAAGCAGGAAACATCATTTTGAATTTTAATATGTTAGATAAAAGAAGTTTTCCATGAAAGATATCAGTAGTTCCAAAATTATTAGTAGTAGTTCCAAAATTACTATTAGTAGTTCCAAAATTATATTAGTAGTTCCATAATTATTCCACAAATCGCTCCTGCCTTAAAGGAGGTCATTACAATGACCTCTAAAGGCAAACACAGTGCCTAAGTAGAGTATGAGCTATAGATAAGGTGCAGAAATAGCTCGCCAATGCTCACTAAGGTGCTGAATGATTACAGAAGTGAGTCTGAATTTATCTTCCCTAACCTGCCTTCTAATATGAGCCCACCTAGAGTTATTTTAACTTAACAATCGCTATCAATCATCTCATTTGGGATTAGCATTAATTCCTTTCTTATAAACACAAGGGTTAATAATGCCCAGAAGTCTATTCAAGACGGCTTGTTGACTCTGGCTTTTTCTTGTGTGTATTTATTTACTTGGCTCTCTTAGCATTTTTCCTAGAGGTTGAGGAAAGGGCTTCAAACTTTACAGAAACATCCTGTTTTTTTTGCAAACATATGACTGTTTCTCCCTCTAAGGGCCAAAGTAAACCTGGCAGAGGACTTAGGTGAGGGTGAGAAAATATAAGTTTTTAAATGGCCTTGTTCTTTTAAAGGAGAACCAAGACAAGCTGGAGACAGTTTTTTTTTTTTTCCTTTTTTGTTGGTTTTTTTTTTTGGTATGTTTCACCCATTCCTGGGCCATGTCTCTGGTGAGCATTAGAAGGTTGATTGGCAAGGCTGTGGCTGGACAAGAGGGATCCTGCTGTGAGGGAAGATTCATAGTTTGGGGTCCTCCATGGTCAGAATCCCCTTGTTAACCCATGTTCATGGTGCAACCTGGGAAGGTCAGCATATTATCCCTTAGGTAACTAGGACATTGTTTCTTGCCTAGTAAGCTATGGCTGAAAAAATTTAAATTATACACTTTTTAATATAATTTTTATAGACTTCCTCTGTGTGTTTTTTATACATAATGAAAAATTTATTATCCAGAGCCATGTATGACTGAAAGATACATGAGTCGCATGGGAATAGAGGCTAATCATGAACATGTTTCCCTTTCTGATATATGTATGTACTGGCTGCCCACAACTAGCTGGGGGACTCCGACATCGCCTGTCCAGAAGTAGTTTCATTTCCTATTACAAATGAAGTCAAGACAGTGTAACTCATTGGGTGCTCTTTTACAAACCATGATGATTACCAAGGTTAATGTTAAAAGATCAATAAACCCTCTTTAGATGAGAATTTGGGGAGTTTATTTTCTACCCATTTTTCTGGCTTCAAGAAATGCATTTCAGAGATGTTTATAGCTGAGATGATCAAAACTTAAAAAATTTGTAAAGCACAAAGTACATCTCAATATGCACATATCAGATATGGAGCATTATATACATTTTTAATTCTCAAAATATGTGAGTTCTTAAAGAAATTTGTATACCATAGGAGTCAGGGGACTGGGGGAGAAGTTTCCATCACTGGCCATTCATCATTCCACCTGGTTTGTCACAGTGTTCCTGGCAGGGAGTTAGGGCAAGTTATGGTCCCAATAGATTGTTAGGTCAGGAAATGGTAGATAAAAGAGACTGAGTTTATAATAAACACTCACTGCTTCTTTGGTTCCTCTCTTGGTTTTCTTTCTTTCTTTTTTTAAATTTTAATATGTTTTTATTGACTTTAGAGAAAAAGGAAGGAAGGAGAGGGAGCGAGAAACATGGATGTGAGAGGGAAACATGGATGTGGGAGAGAAACATCCATTAGCAGCTTCCATCATGCACCCCGACCAGAGATCAAACCCACAATCCGGGCATGAGTCCTGAATGGGAATCAAACCAGAGGCCTTTCAGTGCACATGATGACGCTCAACTAACTGAGCTACACTAGCCTGGGTTCCTCTTGGTTTTTACATTTAAAAAGATAGGAGAGAATTTATTTAAAAACCAAGACCTTTTCCATAGATAAAGTCTGAACTCCTTCTAGAACAAGGAAACACATCCCAAATCTAAAAGAACTGGGGGAGCCAACAGACCTCTAGGTATGAGGCTGAGGAGTAGAATTCCTACCACATTTGTTATACGCAATCTTTATTGTCTTCTGTTTGGGGGTGGGGCCTGTGAGCTGGGTCGTTATTTCTTTTTCATTTGTCACTTTTAACTCCAGAGGTAATTTTACGGAAATCTTTGTCAGAGCTCTATAATCCCCTGAATATTAACTTGGCTTTAACTCAACACGCCACATTACAAGAGGCTCAGATGATTTCCAGTCTGAATGATTTCTGGTCTCTGTTGCCAAAATAAAGGTTTTTTTTTAGTTTTTTTTTTAAAGATACCTCTAGGGATGTCCAGGGGAGGCCTAATTACCTCCCTCTGTGGGAGGAGACTCCCCTTGGGAACTAGTTGGCCTGTGGGCAGCTTTCTGCTCTCACTAGGCTGGGAGATGAGACTCTAAAGCTGGCCCAAGTAGAGAGATTGGCAGCCTGTCTACCTGGCTCCTTAAATCAAAAGAAAATCATATTAGTTAATGTTTGAAGAGCTTGGCTTACGGTCCCTTATCCAAGATGTGTACTCTTGCAGAGTTAAGCTTATTAGAGGAGAAGTTAGGAGAACAAAATGGATAAAATACACACGAGAGCCCTAAATTCTTGGGATGCTCTGCTCCTGACTCTTCAGCAATTTCTTGGGTCATCGGTCATCATAAGAATGACAAGAGACAAACCCCCATCTGTTTGGGGACTGCAGTGAGTAATGCTGCTGGACCCCTACACTATAGCTGAATACTAAGGGAAAGGATCATGATTAAGTCTAGTTCTTGGTACTCTGTTCTGCCTTGGACCTGCTCCTGGGTAAGAGCAGAGATCAGCAGGAGACCAGTGATATGGGAACCAGAATGTGGTCATGCCACTGGGAGAACTCTGCTCAAATGAAATGACTAGGCTCTATTTCATCCACACAAGATTTTAAAAATACATATTTTTATTGATTTCGGAGAGGAAGGGAGAGGGAAAAGAGATTGAAACATCAATGATAAGAGAGAATCATTGATTGGCTGCTTCCTGTACTCCCCACACTGGAGACTGAGCCTACAACCTGGGCATGTGCCCCAACTGGGAATCGAACCATGACCTCTTGGTTCACAGGTCGATGCTCTACCTCTGAGCAACATTGGCCGGGCCACACAAGATTTTAAAAAGAGATTTCAAAAGGAGGAGATTGTGAGGAAGTGAACCGAATCTGGCATGACAGGGGAAAGACCAGGGTTCGTGACTCCAGTATCCTGTTTATTGGGGATGTGGCGAGTCTTTTTATGACTCCGTGTGTCATTGTTGTCATTTAAAATGGGACTAAGGACACTGCATCGCCAGATTGCTGAGAGTGTGATGTAAGATAATGGATTTGGCTGTGTAGTCCATACAGAATGGGCATGAAAACGTCAAATGGTAAACCCCTGGTGGCTGCTGTGTGGTGTGGGTGTGGATGGCTGACTCTGAAAGACGGCAGCTTATACTTGAGAAACCAAGCCTGGAAGATGAGCCGCTTCTGCTCCCAGCCAGGGAGGACCACGTGGTCACTCCTACCACTGCAGCATCCCACCGAGTGTGGACTAGAGGAGAGGGTCCTCCCTGCTGGGGGAGCATACGAGAACTTGGATGTGGGAAAAGTTGATTTAAAGTATAAATGAATCATAATGTAAATATCTGTTTTCCGATGGTCTTAGGCGACCTTGCTAGCAGTTTTCAACCTGTGGGTCGTGATCCACAAGTTGAGAACCGCTGCTGTAGAGCCTAAGACCATTAGAAAACACAGATATTTACATTATGATTCATTAACAGTAGCAAAATTACAGTTATGAAGTAGCAACGAAAATAATTTTATGATTGGGGGTCACCACAAACATGAGGAACTGTATTAAAAGGTCACAGCATTAAAAAAGGTTGAGAACCACTGAAACATTTCTGTATTTCATGTATGAATCCTGAGCAATTACAAACGTAAAGAGAGGAAATGACCACTCAAGTGCAGCTGCTCAATTACTTGCTCACTTTTCATTCAACCCATATGATGGAGAATAGGATGTGGAAAAAGCATGAGCAAGAAGCCCAGCTCGTGTGGCTCAGTGGTTGAGCATCAACCCATGAACCAAGAGGTCAGTGGCTTTGATTCCTGGTCAGGGTACATGACCAGGTTGTGGCTCAATCCCCAGTAGCATGTGTGCAGGAGGTAGCTGATCAAGTATGTGTTTCTTTTTTTTTTTTCTCATTGATGTTTCTATCTCTCTATCCCTTGCCCTTCCTCTCTCTAAAAATCAATAAAAACATACTTTAAAAAATGAGCAAAAAGTGCAAAACCCTTGCCCTCTGGACATCAGCATCCCTCCGAGGTTGTTGGAAATGTGGGGCTCTGCCTCAGACCTATCAAGTTAGAAACCCCAGGGCTCCCACTGGCAGGTGCAGGTTTGAGAAACACTGGCCCAGACTATGAGAAGACAGCATCTTAAGCTGAGCAGGGCAGCTAACTAAGGGTTTCTTTCACTCACTTTGCAGGGAGGTGAGACTGAGAACAGTGTGTGCAGTGTTTGGAGCTGGTGCATGGTAAACTGTATGCAGTTCCCATTCCATAGTTTTTGTTTATTTATTTATTTATTTTTATTGATTTTTTTTTACAGAAGAAGGGAAAGGGATAGAGAGTTAGAGACATCGATGAGAGACATCGATCAGCTGCCTCCTGCATGCCCTCTACTGGGGATGTGCCCACAACCAAGGTACATGCCCTTGACCAGAATCGAACCTGGGACCTTTCAGTCTGCAGGCCGACGCTCTACTCACTGAGTCAAACTGGTTTCGGCCCATTCCATAGTTTGGTAAACTGCAAGATGTTCAGGTCTTTTCTTTTTTGGTTAATCCTCTTATTTTTGTTCTATTTGAGTTTTTTTTTTTTTTAAGAGAGTGTGGAAGGAAGGGCGAAAGACAGAGAGAGAGAAACATTGCTGTGAGAGAGACACATCGATTAGTTGCCTCCTGCATGCACTCTGGCACTTGGGCCAGGGATGGAACCTACAGTTGAATTATGTGCCCTTGACCAGAATTGAATCTGCAACCCTTCAGTCCATGGGCTGATGCTCTATCCACTGAGCCAAACTGGCTAGGGCAAGATATTCAGGTCCTTATTGATTTTTAGGTAAAGGTCCCTTGTCAGTTTTTGCCACTGACAAATACTGTTCAGATGTCCCCGGGTCTTCAACGGAGACCGCTGAGACTGGAATGGGCAGACTGCATGAGCGGCAGCCTGAACAGAAGGCTCCTGGATCCTAATGAACGGCCATCTGGATGTGGCGCAAGTCACAGAAGCACTTGTGAGCTGTAAAGGGTGTACATGGGAAGTGGTAATGCCGTGAGCGCACTTTGAGTCAGGAGTGAGGATTGTAAAATCAACACGCTCCTCTTCTTTTAGCCTAACTTCACAGTCTGGGAACATGAGCAGGTGACGGGGCTGGCAGTGGGGATGAAGGAGGGGTATCTGCCACGGAGAGAACGAAAGCTAACACCTGTCACTCTCTAGCGTTTGAGGCTGGAAGAGCAGGAAAATGGTGAACGTTTCCTCTTGGCTATATCCTTTCATAGTCTGCACCCCAAACATGGTGTCCTCTGCTATTTTTAATGGAGAGATAGAGTTAAACTCAGAAATGGAGAAAGAGTTAGTGACACTCACTGATAAATGAGCTGGGGCTAGAACTCTACACATCACCCTGTGTCTGGGGACAATTCCTAGTCCACCTAGAATTCAGCTTTAACATCAGTAAAATCTAGCTGACAGCCTTCGGCGTCCCAGCTAATACAAAGTCCACGTTTTGCCCGATGATAAATAGGAGCCCATTAAGAACTGTTTCTCCTCAGCTGAGCTAGTCCACAATAGCTGCATCTAAATCATGGCTGACATGTGTATTCATTACCTTCTGTTCATTAAATCTCTTTCTTTAGGTCCCAAGGGAAACTCTGGGGAGTAAAATATTAGTTATTACAGATAGTTCTGAGATCTGTCCAGGCTCAGCTGCGTGGAGCATCTAATGCAATGCTTCTCAAACCACCTTTTTTTATTTTTAATTTTCAAATGTCACAGGCCAATATTTTTGTAAAATACAGTAAAAATAAATTACCAGAGAAATTAAATGGATAAAATAAAGATACACAGGGTATAAGCCCACTGTTTATGCATTTGGGTGTTGCAGCAATGTCAAATAACTGTAAAAGTTCTAAGCCAGTGGTTCCCAAACTTTTTTTGGCCATCTACACCTAAGCATCTCTAAAATCCTGATGCCTCCCCCCGCCCTGTAACTTATAATTCTTATTATTCAAAAAGTCAACTCCCATTCACTTGGAGGAAGTCCAAAAGACCATTAACTTGGTCTAAACAAGTTTCTATAGAACATGGTATCTATGAAAGAGAAAAATCCTATATCATAAAAGGGTAATATGCAAATTGACCAAACGGCAGAACAACTGGTTGCTATGACACACTCTGACCACTGGGGGCAGATGGTCAGTGCAGGAGCTGCCCCCTGGTGGTCAGTGCACTCCCCCTGGGGGAGCAGTGGCAGGGAGCGAGCCTGAGCAGTCAGTCGGACATCTCCTGAGGGCTCCTGGACTGTGAAAGGGTGCAGGCCAGACTGAGTGCCCCCCACCCCCACAGCACAAATGTCATGCACTGGGCCTCTAGTAAAAGAATGACAATTAAAGTACTGAGGAAGAAATCACTAAGAAATTATTTAAATAATAATAATAATAATAATAATATGAAGTGATATGAAAAAAGCAAATAAAGTTGCAAAACATATAATAGAGTACTGAAATGTGTAAATATGTCACAATATATATTTATATACTGTATGTGAGGCTTCTAGAACCAAAAGAAATGCCAAAAATTCACTGATAGTAATTCATTCTCGAATTGCATCCCTTAAAAATCAAATTGCGCCCCTGTGGGGCATGTGCCCCATGTTGGGAACCATTGTTCAAAACTCTTATTTTCTTTTTTTAAAAATATATTTTATTGATTTTTTTACAGAGAGGAAAGGAGACGGATAGAGAGTTAGAAACATCGATGAGAGACATCGATCAGCCTCCTCCTGCACGCCCCCCTACTGGGGATGTGCCCGCAACCAGGACACATGCCACGTGTAGCCAACTAGAACAGAGAGTGCCTTGTGCCTTGACCGGAATCGAACCTGGGACCTTTCAGTCCACAGGCCGACGCTCCATCCTCTGAGCCAAACTGGTTTTGGCAAAACTCTTATTTTCAATCTCTGTAATAACCTTGGTGCGGGCTGGTAAGGAACAGTTTGCATATGGAGCTCACGAGCTATGCTTTGAGTAGCTGTGGTCTCAGGGACATGCTAAGTGAGATCACCTACTCTAATACCCACCTGGCACAGAGGACTGATGCTGGTAATGTTTACTGAGGGCTTCCGAGGCACAAGGCACTCTCTGTTCTAGTTGGCTACACGTGTTACTTCTCCCATGATCCAGTGGGGCAGAAGGAGAAGCTGATGGACAGAGATATTGAGTAACGGACTGAAGATCAGCTAGTAAAGCCAGCATTAAACTCTGACTCCAGAGCTCACTCCCTTCTCTCACTGCCACTCAGTAGGTGTATAGTTCAGATGGCATCTGAATCTACCCTAGTAATAAATAATACTTACTATGGGATTGGTGATAGTGAAGTAACCATCAAGGATTATTGTACCCTAGTATCTCTTAGTAACGACCTATAGGAACAGTCACCAGAACAGAATCAATTTCTCCTTGTATAAACATGCGTCATTTAATTGTGCAATCCTTCACCGTGATCTGAAACACGAATTTTGGCATCCCCTTTAACCAAAACTGAAACGGTGCTCAAAACTCAGGAAACGCCATGCAGCTAGCAACCTCCAAGTTCAATGATGATTGATACCGAAAAGGAGCATTTGGGGAACTAAAATAGCAAATAACTAGGTCATGGGGTCAAGTAAGAACTGTTTTAGCCTCAGCGGTCACCCCTCCCATGGGGCCGTAGGGGTCAAGTCGCTCTCCCCTCTTCAGTCAGTCACAGCGCATTTTCCCCTTGGCCTCCAGCCTAAAGCTCTGGTGTTCCTGTCTTGTTTGTAAGGGGAAACCGAGCCATGGAGCTTGATGAAAAGCTATTTTCCTCTTCGCTGTGCCTTGTGTTTTGAACACTGCTGTGTTACAGGAAAGGGGCCTGGTTCCCCTGGCATGGCTGTGATTGTGCTGGCAGGGCAGGGTGGCCCGGCACTCCAGCCCCCGGCCTCTCTGTCCGCACTTGCAGAGCCAGCCCTTCGGGGGCCTCACACTTCCTGGGCTTCCTTCACTGTCTCCCAAGCTGATAATGATGTCTCCCACCTACATCTCTTGCTGATAAACGAATTCCTGAAATACCTTTACAGACCTTCACATCACCATAAACGCTGCTTTAAGGAAGGACAAATGGTGGAGTAAATGAGCAACAGATGGAACATAAATGGTACCACATGTCAGACTTAACCTCTTCAGTGAGAAGAGGGGCAAATGCCCAAAAGCCCGCCTTCCTTCCCTACGCAAGAAGGAATAACAAGAGCCACGGTTACTGCCGCAAATAACTGTGACGATGTTCCTTTTATACAAGTGGCTAGCACAAGACCTCTCTTGCTTGGAAGATACACTTATTTTTTATGAAAACCCTGGTTACTTTGGTGGGGTGACATTACATGTAGCTTTCTCTAAGCAGGGGGCAATGCTGACCAGAACATCGCATGTTTTTAATTATGGTCCCGAACCTCCTCATGTACATTCTGTGAGCCAACAGTTGCTCTCAAAGAATCAATTTCTCCTTGTATAAACATGCGTCACTTAAAATGGTGGGAGTTCTTGTAAGCACTTTTTTTTTTTGGTTAATCCTCATCTGAGGATATTTTTCCATTGATTTTTAGAGAGAGTGGAAGAGAGAGGGAAAAACAGAGAGAAACATTAATGTGAAGGAAACACATCAACTGGTTGGTTGCCTTCTGACCAGAGCCCAGGCTGGGGAAGAGCCGGCAACCAAGATACAGAATCGAACCTGGGATCCTTGACCAGAATCAAACCTGATGCTCTGTCCACTTAGCCAAACCGCCTAGGGCTTGTAAGCACTTTAAAAACTATTTCTTTCCATTGAGCAAAGATTCTGAATATCAGCTCTCAAGTCTGGGGCACACTGGAGGGGCACAAGGAAAAGTACCTAACACTCAAGGCAGGACTGTGAGTGCAGACAAGGGGAGACGCTGTTTGAGCTACAGTAGGTGGAGGACAGAAGGTCTCCATGGGCAGGAGAGAGTGGGGAAGACCTCATGGGGAAGTGGAACCAAACTGGAGTCTGGGAGAAGGGCAGTCTTCGTTGGGAAGAGAGTCACAAAAAGGGCATTCTAGAAGGTGATGATAAAGGTTACTGAGGTACCACTTTTGGAAGGAAAAGGCAAAAATCACCCTTGACATTTCTTTATGTTTCTTAGAATTATCCATGATATACTGTGAACACTGTCATTCTCATCTACGCTAAAATTTGGGATCCATCAGAGTGCATTGAAGAAAGAAATGAAGGAAAACTCCAGGAGCTGGTATCTGGGCATTTACACTACAGTGTTCTCAGGATTGTCATGTACCTAGAAGTGAGGTGGGGAACTGGGTAAGAATTTTATTTTGTTCTTGCCTATACTCAAGACTTATTCCATTGTGCCTCTGTAAAATCCTTACGTACTGTATATTTACAGATGTTGTTGCTGTGAGGATTAAACAATATAGCAGTAAAAGACCTTAGCATAGAACCTGTCATGTAGCAATGATCCCATTGTAATTAGAAACGGAGCAAAGGGAAGGCCAGACCCTCTAGGCGCGTCATTTGGGCAGCTTCACCAGGAAGCTGCCGCTTTGCACTCTCCACGGAACCACTGGCCTATTTCCTGCAAAACACTGGGGGGAAGGGATCCAACAAAGGGAAGATAGACTCATGCCCAGTAAAGCTGGGATGACATAGGCAAGGTACTTGCTTGTCAGTCAAACTTGGGAACAGAGATCATGGGCCAGAATGGGCGTGGCCACTGCAAGCATGCGAAAATGTGAGAACACTTAATGCACTAAACAAAGGAGTTTGCTCTCTCGGCTCTTGGTGACTCTTGACTCTCAGGGCTCTGTTGATCTTACTTCCAAGCACATGCCTGAACGGCCCTCAGCCATGCAGAATGGACAAATGCACTGCTGTGGGAAACGCAAGCTCAGCCAGCCTGATGCTGGACTGGACCCGGCTCCAATGGAATGGAAAGAGACGCTGGACACTGGCTCTGTTTTAGTTCTACAGAAGCCCCAGCTACTTTTTTTTCTATGACTGGACTAAGGGAAACAGAACTTTGGAAACCCAATGGTGTAATTCCACAGAAATAACATTTTCATCAAATTTCATTCTCCCTGTGTGAGTCTCTGAAAATTCCTTTTCTCAGGGTATTGCAAGAAATCCACCCCCCAGAAGCAATAGGGAGAGCTGAGGCCCTTTCCCTTCCATTAACAGTACGAGCTAATCAAACCTATGGACACAGTCTTCCTTGAAAAATTGCTGAGAACTATGCTCCCTGCTCTCTACAATCTCTATTGTGGACTCAGTACAGAGGCAGCAGGCTGAAGCTCCTAGGCCATGCCTTCAGGGACTGTATTTGACCCAGGGTTAGGTTCATAGGTGGCTCCCAGGATATTAAGATGGGAACTCTGGAAGGACAGGTCACAAAGGGTCTCAGAATTTGAAAAAAGTTTTTGCAGGTCATGTTGCTTGTCTATATATTTCTTGGCTCTCCCTTGTCATCCATCTCTTTGTTGTTCATTGCATGAAATTCAGGATAAACCAGAACTATTTCAAGGAGGCAGATTTCCTGGAGCCATTCTACTGTGAATATGCTCTCCTTATTCTACTTATCATTTTTTCTCCCACACACGATGTGTGTTTTTGTAATCTTCACCTGATGATATATTCTTACTGAAAAATTTTTTTTTTCAAAGAGAGAAGAAGGGAGAGAGAGAGAGAAAGAGAAACATTGATGAGTTGTTATTGAATCTGCAACTTAGGTATGTGACCTGACTGGAAAAAAAACCCCACAGCCTTTATGGGATGATGCTCCAACCAACTGAGCCACCTTGCCACACAATGTTCTATTTTCCCCCCTCCATCTGCCATCTCTTTCCATTTATACCTCAATCAGAAATACACCTATCCAATTGGTTTTATCTAAAACTTACTTCTCATTCCCCTTTTTAAAATGTTTCCCAGGCCTAACTCTTTAAAGTAGAACAAAAATGAACACAAAATCTTGTCACTACTGCCACCATCACCACCAAAACAACCAAAGAATGTACCACCCAACCACTTAACCAAGCCAGAGGTTTGGGCAAGTTTTAATCACACACTTCACGTTAAAACTGTTCTTATAAACAACTCCCCTCAGTTCCTCACGGCTTTGATGGCTTTGGCTAGGGTTTGAAAGATGGATCTGAGGGAACTGTCACCCCTGCCCCTCAAGTCCCCACCTTGGCCCTGGACTTGGAGCTGTGCAGGTGCTCTTTCTCCTTTCCCTCTGCTTTTCTCCTCTGCCTTTTCCTATTGCCCTCCTTTCTCCCTACCTTTTCTCATTACTCCGATTTACTTCCAACACCAATTTTCTTTCCACAAATTTCATCCCTCCAAGTTTCCATCCCCAACTGGGGCCTGAACCTCCTACTAAGACCACCTGTGACAAACTGTCCCCAACTCTGATGGTGCCTGATTAGAGCAGTCTCCCTGGTGCCACATGCCTTTGTCAGAGGCACCTTGGAGTCTCTGATCAATGGCTGCTCAGCAAGTGCACAGTTGTGGGAAGTCTCCTTCCCCACCTTCCCCACGTCAGTGGTTCTCAACCTTTCTAATGCCACGACCCTTTAATACAGTTCCTCATGTCATGGTGACCCCCAACCATAAAATTATTTTTGTTGCTACTTCATAATTGTAATTTTGCAATTGTTATGAATCGTATCTGTGTTTTCCAATGGTCTTAGGTGACCACTATGAAAGTGTTGTTCGACCCCCCAAAGAGGTCACGACCCACAGGTTGAGAACCACTGCCCCAGGAGCTGGCAGGCAAATGGTTCGATGGATAGTGGCTCACACCATAGATAGTGGCTCAAACTCTCACACACCTTTTCCCCCATCTTAACTCCTTCTTTTTTCCAATCCACAATTGCTGTTATCCCCCTTCTGCACCCCTAGAATTAATTTCAAAATCTAAATTCTTTGCTTAGCTGTCCTGTTCTTTAGTCTTTGTTGTTTTATTATTTAGATGTACACATATTTTTTCCCCTAAAACACAAGAATAAGAAAGGTGCCAGAGTGCTTACCTGATGCATTTAATAAAGCTCACCCTGTTAATTCAGAGCTATTTGGCACAAAGAAGGCTCCCGTCTGCTTTAGTTTTTCCTCCTCTCTGGGCTGCTAATTGTTTTTCTTTTCATTATCTGATAGTTTTGGCCTGGAGTCTAAAATGTGGCCTGCTGGGCTATGTGTCAGATTTGTAAATTAGATGACATCTGCTTTGAATTTTATCATCTTTAATTTTCTTTCAAGCTCTCTTCATTTACTCCTTTCCCCCTCCAATTGTAAGGATCAGACTTTGCTGGATGCTTTAGACAAAAGCGTCGACCTTTCTGCTTTTGGGGAACACAGATTAAAATTTACTGAAGTTAAATGGTCACAATAAAGGCTATTCAGGGAAAAGATGTTGGGAGAGAAGCCTTAGCAACCATCCCAGAGAGGATGAGCAGTTACCACAAAAGGCTGGCTTTCCACACCAGCGTTTTGAAGTTCCCACCGAATAATTATAATCGATTAGAGGAGATTGACAGTGAAGGTTGAACTGGGGGAAGCGTTTTGAATTGAAGAGGTGGTGGCGATGGCAGGGGTGGTAGTACGTGAGGTGACTAGTGGCCTTTTATCTCTTCACATTTAATTATCCTCTTTGCTTTTTTCCTTTTTTTTTCTCAGAGAAATAATAAAGGGAAATTCCAATGCTTTCTCATATAGAAAGTCTCATTTTGATAGTGAGACCTTACGTTTTCCCCCTATCTCCATACCTGCTAAATTCTTCTTTTTGTTCCTTATGAGATTGGATTTAGTTAATAAGGATCAATTTATCTGTGAGAATGCCTAATGTAATACCCTTGTATAACATGTTTTCCCTTTATATAAACCTTTTTCACACGTATAATCTCCCAGATGTCAATTGGCCTCTTGCAACTTTGCATTTGTAGAGGCAACAGAGAACGGATGAGCGGCTGGCCAGAACATGTGCCTGTGTGCTCACATCGGACCCAGATGTTAGTCATCACTGGGAAGAAGAAATAGCAGGCTGGCTGTGGGCAGAATACAAAATGGCTCCCCCAAGCACCAGCTGTAGAAGCTCTAAACAAAATTTCCGAAACCACCCCATGGATATTGGCCAGCAGTGACTTTGTGCTTGCATGTAAATGACAAATCACCCCTTCATGATGTGGCCCTGGATTTCTTGGATGTTGCTGTGTTTGGGCTGTTGCTAGGCAGGTCATATAGGTCTGTGAATGGAATATATAGATAGCAGTGGTTTTCAACTAGGGGTAATTTACTAACGTCTGGAGATGCTGGTGGTTGTCATAACTGAGAGAGAGGACCTAGTGGGCAGAGGCCAGGGATGCTGGCAAATATTCTATAATTCATAAGACAGCTTCACAACCAAGAATTATCTAATCCAAATTTTAATAGGACCAGAGTTAGAAGCCCTGGTGTGTAGATATCTATACATTGAACCAGGTAACAACAGATTTTCGTATGCACAACCAAAAGTATGGTGTTGATAGAAAAGAGCACTTGCAATTTGTCTTCCTTAGATGAACAGCGGTCGTCGACCTAGATGATCACTTAGGCCAGATTATACTCTCTGTTGTAGAATGGGCGAAGAGAGCCTTCTAGATTGGCTTCCCTCTTGCTACCTCTTTTCTTGGTTATCAGCATCATCTTCCATGTGTATTCAGTCACTCAAACTAAAATCTCTGGGTTTTCATCCACTCTTCTCCTCTTCTCCTCACCACACCTCCTACTAGAGATCAATTCATCATAATCCTGAACTCTCCCTCATTATAATGATCTGCCCAGACTTCTTAAATTCCCCACCACCAACTACAGTTGAAGGAGCCTATTGTTAAGGTTTCAGCACTCACATCCTGATGGCTCTCTCTCTGGCCAGCTTGGTGCTCTTGCCAAATTCACTCAGTGTTCCACAACATTAGCCACTTCCTCATTCATCTAATCCTTTGGTGAGAAAATATTTATTGAGTGCCCTACTCTATGATCATTACTGTGCTAGGAGCTATGACCATTCCCTGGAATAAAATCTTCCCAAGATCCCATGTTGCTTACAGGACAAACCTCTTGATGCAGCATGTAAGACCTCTGATAATCTGCCTCTGACCTAACTTTTCAGCTTGGTCTAATACCCTACACTGATGACCTTAAACCTGCCACGCTAAATCAACTGCTTTTCCTAAGTCCAGCTCACACATTCTTGAGCTCTTTTATTCTTGCATGTGAGGAGTGTCCTTTCTAGTTGCAGTGTCCTTTCTACTCTTATTATTCATTCTGTATAATGTACTCTAGTACCTACACAGATGCTGGCACATGGACACTACTCAATAAATATGGAATGAACTTAAATTTCATCTTCTCTGCGAAACACTCTTTAATTGCCTGGTTGTTGGTCAGTATATGTTTCATGCTCTCTAGTTCATTGTATGAGCTTCTGTTAAAACCCTGTCACATATTCTGATGTGGACCCCTTGAGGAATGGTGTTTGAGAGTACTCTAGATTTAGAAAAAGTTCTGGTGTCATAATTTATTTAGAAATTTACTCTAGGTTGAGGTAGGGAGTTTAGCTTTTTTTGGGGGAAGTTTAATGCCTGAAAACTAAGTGTGGCTGCCTATGCTCTGCCTCCATGGGTTCTCGACAGATTCCCGAGTCCACAGTCATCCCCGCTCACCTGCCACTTTGGGGCTTGGTGGTTTCCAGTTGTCGGGTGAGGAGCTTGGCAATAGCAGTGAAACTGTTGCTCATGCGGAAGATGTCTCTGCTCTGAGGGCCCAGAAGGGAGGAGAACGTGTCTGTGATGCTCTTAATTTCCAGCAGGAGAATATGGTGAAAGGAGTGCTCCATGCTGGCCAGCTGATTCACCAGAAATGGCAGGCAGCTCCTGGCTCTCTCCTGCCAAGAACAACAAAGAACATGTATAAGTGTTGGTGGGAATGTAAACTAGGACAGTTACTATGAAAACCAGTACGGAGGTTCTTCAAGAAATTAAAAATAGAGCTACCAACCATATGATCCCACCATCCCACTTTTGGGAATATACCCAAAAGAAATGAAATCATTATCTTGAAGAGATAGCTGCACTCCCATATTCACTGCAGCATCATTCACAATATCTAAGACATAGAAACAAGTGTCCACTAACAAATGAATGATTAAAGAAAATCTAAAGAAAATGCAATAGAATATTATTCAGCCATAATAGAATATTATCCTGCCATTTGTATTAACATGGATGAAACTGGAAGACAGTATGCCAACTGGGAAAGAAACAGAGAAAGACAAATTTTGCATGGAATTAGTTTTATGTGGAATCTAAAACAAACAAATAAACAAACAAACACTAACTGAGACAAGAAAAAGAGTTTGCTAGGGGCTGGGGGAAGGGGAAAATAGGGAGAATAAAAGGGTACAAATGTTTACTTATAAGATTATAAAATCTGAGGACCTCATGTATAACATGGTGACTACAGCTGAAAACATTGTACTGTGTAATTGAAGTTTGCTAAAATATGTGAGGTAATGGATATGTTAATTAACTCAATGGGGGAATCCTTTCACAATGTATATGTATGTCAAGTCATCACATTATACACTTTAAATATCTTATAACTTAACTTGTCAATTATACCTCAACAAATCTTGGGGGAGGGGATGAGGAAGAACAATGAAAAACAAAAGTCTATATTTTAAGAGTCCCGTGACCTGCAGATGGCAGTTCTAAGGGAGTTTACTTAGAGAGCTAGCTGAAGCTAAACAGTGTTTCATTCAGAGTGCCTCTGAATTGGCTTCTTTGGAGTTTCAGTTTTTTTCCTGACTTTCAGGAAAACTTTTTAAAATAAAACATTTGTTCTGTTACCCCTTTCTTATAAATAAATAGTCTCATTGACCTATCTCACCTGGTCTATGTCTTTCAACCACCATTTATAATCTGACTTCACACTTCTACCTTTCCCAAGTTTGTGACTTTCTCTGGCCAGTCTACAAGTCTGTGCCTCACTAATTCTACCTGCACAAGAGAGGCCTGGTCAATCCTGGATCCATCCATCTGCCTGGCATCAAACCGGTGTCCAAAGTTTACCTCCTCTCCACATGACATGCTCACTCATTTTTTTACTTAGGGCATCTCTCAATATGTTTCATAATGCATGTTCCTGACCAAACAAGTAGATTATATTACTTAGTATTAATCAAGTTACCTCTCACAAATGACTTAAAAGAAACTGAAGATGAACAATGATGTGAACAATGCAGGCATGAGTGAATAACAAGAAAATGGCTTAGCTGACATGTTTCCTATATCTATCAAAACTCCTCAGCAGCCATAGTAGGAGGTGCCATAATTTAACCCAACATGACAGAACTTATCCAAATTTTTTCTTAATTATCAAGAAAGTTACTTGAAATATAAATGTGCACCCAAAATAATGATATACCATTTAAAAATAAAAATAATTTTAAATATGCCTTATTTCTTTTTAATTCAACTTTTAAAAACTTATTTTTATGTATTCGATATTTTTATAATGATAGCATAATAGGAAATATGTATAATTACACATAAGTATATATACTGGAAATTGATACTCAAAATCCCAAGTGATAAATGTACAGGTTGAAATTACTCTTCTAATCAGGAACTCTCTTTTACCCCTTGTTCTAGCATTTGACACCTTAATTTCTTTCAAGATATAAATCTTGTCCTATCTCCACCAAGAAGCACATTTCTGTCTGAATTTTCACTATATTATAGGTTATTTTTTAAAATCTTGTCAAGCACTTGAGTATTTCTTTTTTCTTGCTCTTATTTAGTTACCAATTAGGTATTACATGCCTATATATGCTTGTGCTAGATTCTAGATGACAAAGATGAATTGGTCTCTGCCTTTAAGAGACCCACAACCCCCCTTTCATTTATAATTCTCTAGTGGTTATATGTACCAGTCAAGTCTCCTAAAGGGGCTACTTCTCATATATCAGTCATCTGCCTGGCACAGAACTAAGTCTGTAGAGTCTACACCCAATGTGTATGTCTCGGTTCATTATTTGAAGCAATCTCACATGCAAAAATATGACCTGACAAATAAAGCATGTTGTTGCAAAGGAATCTGTGCTCTACAAGAAATAGTTATTACAGAACAGATTTAAGTAGTGAAGTTCTCTACTCTTTAATACTTAACTTGATTTTCAGTGATTCCATGTACAATTGCACTGGAACACATCTCTTGGAGAAGTAGAATACACAGCTTGACAACTCATTGAAGAGATATGTATGCATTAAAGGATTAAAATGTTAGATAAATAAAAAATAAGACCATTGGAGCAACTTCCTGAAAGCCCATTTTCTATTTTTGGCTCCTACAATTGCCAGGTTGCAGAAAGACACTTAGATGTTCTCAGATGCTCTTGAGTCTAATATATATACACTAGGAGCCCAGCACGTGAACTCTCGTGGTGCCGCCCACCCACCTGCAGTCCTGCCTTGTCATCCCAACCTGTCCACGCTGAGCTCCAGTGCTCCTGGCCCAGCCCCCAAACCCTCTGGCCTTCTCTGGCTACTTCAAGCCCCATCCTCAGTCCCTCGATTCGCCTTGGGTTGTTCCCATCTTCTCTGGTCGCTTCTCTGCTTCCAACCCGTCTCCGAAGCAATGCCAGCTAATATGCTAATGACCTGGTTTTTACCCGTTTCAGCATATCGACATTAACATATTAGCTCTTTATTAGTACATATATTGTAACATAGAGTCTTTCATGCATGCAAGGGCTCCGAATGTGAATTCGTAGTATGCAATGCATCTCAGGGACATTTTCCATTCCCCACTTAAAGGCAAAAGCTGGATGGTTCCCTACCATGTGTTAGGCCCTATTATAGAAGCTACGAACACAGAATTGAAGAAAATACCTGCCATGATAATGAGGCAACAGATAATAAACAAAACGCATATGTAAAATATATAGTGTGTTGGATAGCGAAGTGTGCCTCAGAAGAAGGTGGAGCAGGGAAGGTGTCCATGTTAAATAGTGTCACCTTCACAGATTTCACAGAGAAGGAGAAACTTGAATTCAACAAGCTTTTAGAATCAAAACCCAACATTCTCAGTAACCATAGAGAATAATTCCAGTAAAAGTCACTCTGGTTGATACAGGGAGGTCAGGAGATGTAAGAAGATATGCTACTTTCCTACTGAGAATGTAATTTCAAATTTTAAGTAACTTCCTCTGCTTCTGATTCAGATTTCTCTCTAGCATTTTTTTTATGCCACAAAATGTCACAAACATTTTATCTAAGTGTCCCTATAATTTCATTAAGAATGCTCACCCTGGCCTGGTGGCTCAATAGGTTGGAGCCTCATCCTGTACACCAAAACGTTGTGGGTTTGGCTCCAGGTCAGGACATGTACCTAGGTTTGGGGTTTGATCCACCTCTCTGGGTATGTACAGGAGGTAATCAATCATTCTCTCTTTCTCTCTCCATTCCATTCTCTAAACATATCCTTGGGTGAGGATTTAAAAAAAATAAAGGATTATTTTCATTATAAAAATTAGCAAGCCCTTTCTTTAGAGCATTTGTCTTCCTAAAGGTGAAGATGGCTGTGTGAGCATTTGCTGAAAACAACATAATTCTGAGTGATCTTCTGGCAGGCAAATTGAGCTGAAGGGAAAATTAATCACAGTGCAGGAACAAGAAAAATTATGGCTCTGGAACTAACATGTGAAACCGAGCCAACTTCACATGGTTTGTTCTGAAATCTTGGAACATGTCCATGTACCTCTCAGGAGTAACAGATATAATTTGGGATTAAAAAGTGTGATGTTAGGGTAAGAAGGGGGTTAGGAGATTCTGGTTTCTTTCTTGGCTCCATGATATTTTGTCTCAGGAGCCAGTGATTGCATTTTTTCTCCTTTCAGTCACCTCACTGTGGGGACAGGGTCAACAGTACCTATTTCAGAGAGGGAGGGACAGGGAGAGAGAGGTAGAAACATCAATGATTAGAGAGAATCATTGATCAGCTGCCTCTTGCATGCCCCCTATTGGAGATCAAGTCCACAAATGGGCATATGCCCTTGACTGGAATTGAACCCAGGACCCTTCATTCCCAAGTTGATGGTCTATCCACTGGGCCAAACCACCTAGGGAAGTACACGTTAATTGCAGACCTAGCCTCATCTCTTCTGACATAAATTGATTATTTATTATTAAAATAATAATAGCTAGCCTACAGAGAGCACTTAAATCTAAGTGACAAGTCTATTCTATATGTTTTAAAAATGCAAAGGACCTAAATATACCTCTTTTAAAAGAAGATATACAGAAGGCCAAGAGACTTATGAAAACATGCTCAAAGTCACTAATCATCCGAGAGATGCAAATCAAAATGATAGTGAGGTTCCATTTCACACCTGTCAATCATCAACAAATCAACAAATGACAAGTGCTGGCGAGGATGTGGAGAAAAAGGAACCCTCATGCATTGCTGGTGGGAAGACAGACTGGTGCAGCCATTGTGCAAAACAGATTGGAATTTCCTCAAAAAATTAAAAATGGAACTTCCATTTGACTCAGTAATTTCATTTCTAGGAATATATCCCAAGAAAACAGAAATACCAATCAGACATGATATATGCACCCCTGTGTTCATAGCAGCACAATTTACCATAGCTAAGATTTGGAAACAGCCTCGGTGCCCATCAGCAGATGAGTGGATTAGAAAACTGTGGTACATCTACACAATGGAATGCTATGCTGCTGTAAAAAAGAAGGAACTCTTACCATTTGCAATAGCATAGATGAACCTGGAGAACATTATGCTAAATAAGATAAGCCAGTTGGAGAAAGACAAATACCACATGATCTCACTCATTTGTGGAATATAATGAAGAACATAAACTGATGAACTAAAATAGATCCAGAGACATAGAAGCATTGAACAGACCATCCAATCTCAGAAGAAAGGCAAGGGGGAAGAAGGGGTTGTGGGGGAATGAGAGATCAACCAAAGGACTTGTATGCATGCACATAAGCATAATCCATGGACACAGACAATAGGGGGTGAGGGCATGTACTAAGGGGTAGGAATGATCAGGGAAAAAGGAGATATATATAATATTTTAAACAATAAAGAATTAAATAAAAGTATATTTATTTTTATATTTCTCCCAATAATACTATCAAAGCCATTTTATGAGGGGGAAATTGAGGCACAGATAGAAAGCCAACTTGCTCAAGGTCACATTGCCCTCTCTGTCTCTATAGCTGTGTGCTCATTGGCTATATCCCCCAGCCCCTCCTGTCAAACATTCTAAACTCACCCGTGCTCAGATTTTTCCACTCCTTTTTTTCTTGTTCATTATCAGTTATGTGGTCCTTTCATTTGATTGTTTTTGATTTAGTAATACAAACATAAACTAGAGGCCTGGTGCACAAGCCCCTGGTGTGGAAGGGCATAGTCCCAGCTGATCTATTGGGCCCTGGGCAGCATCTGGGCACTTGGAGATGCTCGTGCGCCCCCCTCCACCTGAGTCATGGTGCCTGAGTTCCCACGGGGAGATGCAGTGAGCATCGCTGGACGCTGCGGGCTGGGGCACAGCATCAGCCTCTGGGCCACCCAGTAGCGCCACATGGAAGCCAGGTGGACAGCGCGCTCTCTCCCAGCCTTGCAGACTGGCTCCTGCGTGAACCCATGGGGAGCCCAACTGGCCCATGCGGTCCTGGAGGCTGCAGCCCCGCTCACCCGAAAGAGGCCATGCGAGCATGGGGCAGGCTCCTCACAGGCGCCTGGCACTTGAGCGCTCGCTGCCAGTGCCGCCTCCCCAAAGCCCTCCATGTTCCATGCTGCCCCCTGATGGTAGTGTACATCATAGCGAGTGGTCGAACTCTTGGTCGAATGACTGCCCGCGGCGACCACTTTGCATATTAGGCTTTTATTATATAGGATGCTCTGTTAGCACAAAAAGACCAGCAGTTCTCAAACCATTTGATCCCATGACCCCATTTACGCTCTGTAGAAGACCCTCCAAAAGTTTTTGCTTATCTGAATTATACCTATTGATACTTATCATCTGTGAAGTTAATACTGAGAAATGTAAGAAGTATTTCTGGAGATATTTTCAGTTGGTATAGCTGGGGAAAGGAGAAAGTGCTGGCAGTCGGTATCCAGTGGGTGGAGGCCAGAGATACTGCTAAACATCCCCCCTTGAACCAAGAAACCCTAAGTTATGTGAAACTGGTGTCTTTTTTTCTTTTTCCTGCAAGTGTGTGGTGGTGAAGGATGCACCCAGGAGTACAGTTGGGTGCCACTGCCTTGATTTGTACTAAGGCACCAGCAGCTTTACTCACGGTTGCTTTGGTCCTTTCAGTGCAAATGTTAACACAGTGAAAAGGGTCACTGATGTCTGGCTATTATTGTGACAATAGAACCGCTAATGACCTCAGGAGTTCACGGACCACACAGAGAACTGATGAGTTAAAATCCAGGGTCAGCAAACATTTTCTGTAAAGGACCAGACGGTGAGTATTTTGGGCTTGGCGGGCTGTATGGTCTTTGCTGTGGGACAACAGCTCCAGACAGTAAGTCCATAAATAGGTGTGGCTGGATTTGGTCCAGGGGCATTCATTTACGGACCCTTGAACTACGTTATATGCTTGTAACACTGCCTCGGCCACTCCACTCATTTTTATCAGTTTATTTGTTTTTAAAATACTGCTGCTCTTCTATCATAAAGCTCCGTAGTTATTCTTTGTCAGGATAACAGAGTGTAATTCAGAACGTGGCCAAACATGAGAGTGTGGGTGCGTGGTTATGACGACAATAATATCCCTTTATTAAGCATCCACTGTGTGCCAGGTCCTTGGCATATGCTTCCTCACTTAATCCTCACAACAACCTAGCCAATGAGTATCTGGATGGGTACTGATGTCAAAGGGCCAATCACCTGACCAAGGTCACACAGGTGATAGAGTCACAGGGACAGAGCAAGACTCAATCCAGATCCGGCTGATTTCTGATTGTTTCCACTCGGCCTGGGCTGAGAAAGACTGTGTAGTGCAGCCCTGTGTGCTGCAGCCTTCCTCCCTCTGCCACCCATGGCAGCATCACCAATTGATTATAGTGCTTCTTCTCGGCTGAACTTTCCCAAGCCCCTTCTTCAGCACGATGCTCCTTGTGAGGATATTTTAAGGGCTGCACACCTCCTCTCCCCATTCCCATATAATGTGATTGAATGGGATGTGGTCCAGCATGGGAATTTTTTAAACCTCCCAGATAATTTTAATTTTTAGTTCCAAATCTCTAAGATGTTGAGAACTTGCTGATTTAGGAAATGCAGATTGGATCCTAAAATCCACACTTTCTTCTCTTCTGTTCTTTATCCATTTTGCAAACCAGTAATAGAAAATAGCATATTTAGCTGTCTGCATAAAATTATTTTATCCAGCATCTGTTATTCTTGCTTTTATTTTGTTTTATTGGGGGGGGGCACTGCTATTTATTTATTTTTTAAGTTGGTCTTTATTGTTGAATATATTACAGATGTTCCATCTTCCCTCCATTGACCGTCCCCCCTTTCCACCTCACTCCTGTCTCCTGCTCTTTTATTTTATAATAACAAAATCATTATATTTATTCACAATGCAACTCTTTGAGAGACACTTGTGAGGGCCATTAGAAATGTAAATCAAATGAGTTTGCCCTCAGCGCTTTCTCAATGAAGCTTTGCCAGGAAAATGCAGGCCTCTTAAGGAGCCCTCAGAAGTTTAGGGGGGCGGCCAGTGCTGCTTAACTGCTTGTGGATGTATTTACTCCATGTGTCTCTTCCTTTCTTTTTTTTTTTTTTAATTTTTATTGATTTCAGAGAGAAAGAGAGAGGGAGAGAGAGATAGAAACATCAATGGGATGAGAGAGAATCATTGATTGGCTGCCTCCTGCACGCCCCCTACTGGGGATCAAGCCTGTAACCTGGGCATATGCCCTTGACCAGAATCGAACCAAGGACCCTTCAGTCCCCAGGCTGATGCTCTATCCACTGAGCCAAACCAGTGAGGGCATGAGTCTCTTTCTTAATGGTGGTAGGGTTACTAGTTCCAGAGCAAAAGATGATGGGTTTGTGTGGCTCTCCCCCAACACCTCAAGTCTTCAGCTTTGAGAAACGCTGGAGTAGAAAAACCAATTCTTATCAATTTGTCCTGGATTTTCCCCAGTTTTACCATTGAAAGTCCCTTATCTTGGGAAACCTCTCAGTCAAAGGCAAATTGAGGCAGTTGCTCACGCTACTCTGGAGTCTGGGAGTAGGTGGAAAATTGTTTTACTTTAGATGATTCTGCTCATTAGACTTCATCACTGGTGAATGTGATGATATATCATTCTGTGTGTGTGTGTGTGTGTGTGTGTGTGTGTGTGTGTGTGTGTACACAATTATCATTGTTCCTGGCAGCTATGCTCTAAAAAGTCAATTCAAACACTAAATTAGTGGTACTGAAACATTGCCCCTTAAGGGAAATAAGTTCCTGCAAGCCTCTGGTCACACATTTTCATTGATACAAAGCTTGGTTTTATATGTGAATCTATTTAAAGACAGCTTAATTAATATATGGTCTTAATTCATTAAAATTGAAATCAAAGCAACAGCACTGTGACTCATGCATGAATGAAGCTCATGTATCACACCAATTTTCTCTGTCAGGCACATCACAGCCTTCTTGCGCTTAAGAACACGAGAGAGCATTTTAACACTATACTTGTGGGGCATTTTAAACAGTGAAATAACCAACAAAAAAGCACAGAAAAGAGAAAAATGTGGCAATCAGTAGAACCCCCCAAAGAACAGACAGTTGTTTATAAGAAGAGAGCTGAGAGAAGAAGGCAGAGCATTTACTTGTTGGACCTCAGCTGGGAACCTTGTGTCTGGTGACTCAAATTTTTCACTGCTCTGGGCCTGCCTCGGAATGACCCTAGAATAATTAATTTGGGGTCACAAGCACATGTTAGTGAGTAGATGAATTGGCAACTATGAAATCTGTGAGGTGGATAGAAAGAAAGAAAGATGATAGATCAACCCATTGATCTCAAATCGTTGTGGATCTCCTAGAAAAGAGATTGTCTGCTTTTATCTTGGTTGGTCCGAGTTGAAAGACATTCCAAACTGGAAAGTCATATCTACAGAGTTGAAAGTTATTCTAAACTGTTAAGACACGGCTTTCCATTATGCCATCACTCTCGTGTGGAGAATGCAAGTTCAGCTTTTCCGAGGTCAGATGGAGAGTGTGGTTTGAGTTTAGGTCTCCAGCACATCTTCCAGTTGGTCTTTCCCTCCACTTTCCATCATGAGCAGATTCTCTTGTTGCCTTTAAACTGAGGTTTCCCTTCCTTAGCAAGTTACTAAACAGTTGCTCCTTGGTATTTGAGGGGGATTGGTTCCAAGACCCCCTGCTGATACCACTTTAAAACATCTCTAGATTACTTAATACAATGGGAATGCTATGTAAATAGTGGTTATATGTATTGTTTGTGGAATAATGACAAGGAAAAAAAGTCTGTACATGTTCAGTTCAGATGCAACCATCGCAGGCCTAACTACATAGTACACGTCAACAGCAAGGAAACACTTTTAAAAATATATATTTTTGATTCGTGGTTAGTTGAAGCTACAGATGCTGAACCCGCAGATACAAGGGGCTAACTGTACATCCAAATGCATGCGAGCTCTGTTTTTCATCTGCATATTAATTCTCCTCATTATACATTATTTGGTATGCATGACCCAACTCGGGTGTGCAGATTGAAGAATGGCCACAGCCATTTGCTTTTTGCAACTCAATTGTTCATAGCAGATCATGAAAAATGTGGGTAACATAAAATATTTTGAAATCTGTTTTTTTTAATCTTCTTTGTTCTCCATAGAAGATGAGATAGAGATAGAGATAGAGATAGAGATAGAGATAGAGATAGAGATAGAGATAGATAGATAGATAGATAGATAGATAGATAGATAGATTAGAAATAATGCCACCCTTTTATAAAAGGGATCCATTTGGTTTAGGACACAGTTTGGAAATGAGCACTATAATTATGAGAAAGCCAAAGAGAAATTTGTCTGCAAATCCTTTTAAACATAGACCTTGATATGTTTGGTAAAACATGTATGAGGTGGTGTTGCTTTTGGACATGTTGAAATCTGCTTCTTTTTGGAGCTACTTGTAACTAGGTATTTGTTACCATTTAAAAAAAGACATCCCTAGAGTCTGTCTCTAACAATCCTCACAACTCAGTTCCCATTAAGGAGCAGATGCCTTCCAGTAGGGCAGACCTTTGGCTGCTGGAACCCTTCTTCCCCCGCTCTTCCTTGAACACTCCTACCGCCTTTCAACCAATTCAAACGTCACCTCTCTGTGCAACCTTCCTGGCTCGCCCAGGGAAGGCTGGTTGCTCCTATCTCTGTGCTCCTCAGGCCTCTGAGGTATCTTCATGACATGCTCTGACATCTTTGTCTGCAACTTATGCGTGAATTTGTCTCACTCTGCCTGGTGTGCCCCACCTTGTCAGGTTCATCTTTGTACCTTCAGTGCTTTATGTGTTGCTTAGCATCATGCTCATTGTTGAAAGTCACTATTGGAAAGTAAGAGACTAGCGAGGCAAGCAAGACTATTGGCTGCGCAAATGGTCAATATTCAAGAAAGATCTTCTTTGGCTAAATATTGACAAAGAAAAATCCCACCCTCAGAGAACAGAAATGTGACACTACCCTGGAAACCCTCACAGCTGAGCCTCTTGTCTGAGCCAGGTCGCTGTGGTAGTCACAGGAGGGCTCAGGACCTTCATATATTTGAGTCCTGGCACTTTGACCGGCCAGTCATGGACTTTGGGCAAGTTACTTATCTCCATGGCTCAGTTTATAAAACTGAGTGGCTGTGAGGATTCAGTAAGGTTGAAACAAAGCATTTGAGAACAATGCCTGGCACACGGGAATGCTAAATAAATGTTAGCTACTTTTACTTGAGTGTCAAATACTAAATGCCAATGCAGACATATTTAAATTATCACCAAAACTAAAAATAGGCTGTCTCAGAAGCAATCTACCTCCTTATTTTTTTCAGTTAACAAATTTTGTGAATTGATCAAGGTTAGGGAGCTCTAGAAATGACCAAAGATCCCAAATTAGCTCAATATAAGCAAACATGGACTAGTTATTTTGGTAACTTGCCAAAAAGTTTACCTAGATGTGAAATACATTCATTTTGCTGTGAAAGCCTGTTTCCTTTTTTTTTTTTAATGGAACATTATAAATTCAAAACACTATATAGCAAGATTTCCTTAGTGACCTGAACCCAATTTTAACTTATCTATGAATAGCTAGATCTTTTTCTTTTTGCAATTATTTTCCAATCTTCTTCAATCTTTTCTAGTGTCTGAAGTAAAAATATTCAACTATTATAACATTTTAATTCCATCAAACGCTATTGGTTTAGGCAAGGCAGTAATGACCAAGCTATCCAGTCATCTATAAATTTTATAATAATTATACAATTAAGAAATTTCATTCTCTAAGAATTATGCTACCCAGACAAGGATATGCCCATCTACTCTTAAAATCCTATCTAATAAAAGAATAATATGCAAATTGGCCATACCTACACTACCCTCACAAACCACGCCCACCAGCCAATCAGGAGCAAGTATGCAAATTAAACTAACGAAGATGGCTACAGCTACAGAGAGAACAGGAGGGAGGCTCGGTTTGCCTTGGTGATGGAGGAAGCCAAGCTTTCCACACACCCTAGCTGGCCCAGACTTCCACTTAAGGCTACAAAGTTTCAATTATAGAAGATAAATAAATCCCAGATACCAGGGCCTCTGCTTGGGTCATTAAAGGGCATGGCTGGCCTGCAAACCACCACATGCCCCTCACCCAGGCCACCTCACACCCCAAAAGAACCCCTGCCCTGATCTGGAACATCCTTCAGGGCAAACCAGCTGACCCCCACTCGTGCACCAGGCCTCTATCCTATCTAATAAGAGTAATATGCAGATTGAACGTCAGTCCAACACACAAGATGACTGCCCCCATGTGGACACAGGATGGCCACCACAAGTTGGCCAGCAGGGGAGGAAAGTTGGGGGTGATCAAGCCTGCAGGGGAAGGCAGTTAGAGGTGATGAGGCCCGAAGGGGAGGGTAGTTTGGGGAAAACCAGCTGGCAGGAGACAGTTAGGCATCAATCAGGCTGGCAGGGGAGTGGTTAGGGGCAATCAGGAAAGCAGGTAGTGAGCAGTTGGGAGCCAGCAGTCCTGGATTGTAAGAGGGATGTCTGACTGCCTGTTTAGGCCCGATCTCTAGTATTAGTATAAAAACATATGCAAAATACTCATACAGTAAGTAGTCATCAAATGTTGTTAGCTTATCATATTCAAAAGCTAAGATTTACTAATTCCTTAATAGAACACTAAGAGGGCATGCTCCCTGAGATCCCTTTTTTTGTGTGTAAGAAAGTAGAGATTAAATAAACAAAAACATATTGTTAAAGTCTCTCTTAGGCAGATACACCTCTAGTTTTGAGCAGATTTTTAAAATAGCAGACCAAAAAGTCACAGCCCTCAATTCATTCTTTTATCCTCTGAACTTGCCTCAATTTTTTAATTGAACATATTTTCTTTTCATTGATAAACAAAAATTCTATTAGAATTTAAACATATGTATATATTCTAAGTGATTATTTAATCACTGTAAATGGAATAAATTTCCATTCTTTCCTTATTATTTTTTATTCAGTTTCATGATTTCAGGAACTCATAGATTCTGTAGGCACATAGGAGAGTCATAAATCATGCCTAGTAGAACAATACTGTCTAGGCAAAACAATTTTTAAAATAAGTCCCAGTAATAAAGTCAAAAAACAGCTGATGAAAACAGATGTATCCTTTGTTTTGAATGAGCTCAAATCTTGTAACATGGCAAAAATTAAGGCTCTGTTGGACTTAGTTCAACTCTGTGCCTTTGGCACAGAATGCTAAAGTAAACCCCACCCTTGTTAAAAAAAACACACATAACAAAACCACACAGGTATAATTTTTGTATTTATAAGGCAATAATGGCTTTCACTTAAATATGGAACTTACTATGTATGCTTCCTCAAAACGATGTTTGAATGAAATTGACTTAGGTTTTAAAACAGAAATCAGAGAATGTGATTCTCTATTGGCTATTTGAGGCAATAATGTAACCAAATAAATTACACTTGAAGCATGACTTATATTTTTAAGGGGCAGAAAACTGGACATGGGTCTGCTGTCAAATAAAATTTTCCAGTTTAAGATCATTTTCCTTAAAATAGCATTTAGTGCAGCTGCACTTAGGTTTGAAATCTCAAATCTCTCTCCATTTGTGCTGAGAACTTATTTCCCAGCCTCTTTTATTCGTATTGACTCCCAAATACTTCGCAGACCTTAAAGCTTGTAGAAGTCCATCTAAGTTGAACTTTGAACATAGTGTTATTTTGTGGTTTGATAAAACATTTAAAGGTCCCGTAGTTCAGAGCTTGGGAACTTAGCCTCTTAAAGGTAAATCTTTTGTGTGGGCTCCAGGGACCCAGGATGAATGATACGGAGCCAGAATTTATTTTTCCTCCACACCATGGTCTCCTCATGTAAATGACCTCTCATCGATTATCCTGAACAATGGTTCCACTATTTCTTTTGCTTCCGTTAAGCAAACTTTTGAAAGACCATTGGGGACTTTAGCATTGGAACATTTCTAGAGAACTCAAAGAAGCAGTCCATCTTTAATTACACGATACATGTTTAGCAAATGCGGGGTAATCACAGAATGATAGAAAAAAGCAACCACAGAGCCAGTGGTCCAATCATGGAAAACAATTTTGAAGAAAGATGCTGATTATGGGTCAAAAAATGGAAGAAAGGAAATAGGAAGGAAGAAAAAAAAAGAAATAAAAAAAATTGTGTTTGAACCTTTTGCCAGGAAAAAAAAAAAGTACGTTGGGCTAATTAACAATATGGTAAGACTTAACTTAGTTGAACTATATATCAGCTACAGTTGAACTTTCCGTAATTTACTCATTACATTACATAATTTACTCATTATATAATTAAATATAAGATGCCTATCTTTCTTTGCACCTACTTATTTTCAAAAAGAAATAGCCAGATTTTTTTTTTTTTTGGTATCATGGTGGTTGAGATGTAACTTCCCAAATATGTTAGATAGAAATATTTGAGAAGGATATTATTTCATTACTTATAAGGAAAAAAGAAATAGAAAAATACAGTTTGCAAAATTGTACCTTGCCTGAGATTGGCAATTTCTTTAGCTGGGAGAGTTTGATATATATATTTTTTGGAGGGAGGAGGTTGGTACCTAAACCCCTACTTCCCCTTCCAATTTTGTCATTGCTCCCTTTCTTTGTTCCTGGATTTTGCCTTGGATTAATGTTTTTTTTTGGTCACAGATCAACTATGTTTTCATTGTGAATTGCCTTAGCTTGCTGGAAGTAGGGCATAAATAAATAAGTAAATAAAAATAATCAAGCATTTGCAACTAATAGGATGGGGTTTTGAAGGTATGTCTGGCCACGATGTGCTCAAATGAAGAAGTTTAAAATGCACTAGCCTGGAGAAAACAATTAGTTACCTTACAAATTGCTTCCCACGCATCAGTGAGCTCCCTTTTATGTAAATGGTGGGAATAAAGTAAAATGACCTTTTAGGATTTCTAGATAGGGTTGTGTTGAATTCTCAAATGGACTCGTGGTTGGTCCTAATCCTTTCAGGCTGCTATCACAATATGTCATACTGGTTGGCTTAAAAACAGCATTTTTACAGTTCTGGAGGGTTGAAAGTCCAAGATCATAGTGCTGGCAGATCTGGTGCTTGGCTCCACGGAGGGAGGGGGCAAAGGAGCTTTCTTGGGCGCTGTTATAAGGGCTCCACTCTCATCACCTAATTACCTCCCAAAGCACCGACTCCCCTCCACCTAATACCTTACCTTGGGGTTAGCTTTCAACCTATGAATGGGGAGGGGACACATTACAACATAGCATGGTTTCATCTTGCCATTTCTCAGCCGAATAACAGAGGAGTCAGGTCATTACATTTACTGTTTCCATTGTATCTACTGTACAGGTTCATTAAAATCTATGCATCTTGACTCCAAGGTCATTGTCACTTTCTAAGGGGGCCTGTTCCCTCCTTTTCTGCCAATTTAATTTGTACCTACCCGTCAGAAGAAGGAGTTGGTAAGCAAACAGTACTTTAGGGATGTGGAGTTGTGGTAGAGAAGATGGGTTCTGGGAAGTGTTTTTATTCGGGGGGGGGGGGGTGACTAATACTGAAAGACAATCTTGCTTTAGCCAGTTCACTTACATGAAGGTAGTAGCCTTTTGTCATAACCCCCCAAAAATGCCTGCAGATGTGGGCAGCTAGAAGTAGCAGACTTATACCAAGTGATTAAAATCTGAGGCCAGCAGTGGGTGTGTGTGTGGGGTTAAGGACTGCAGCTGCCATCTTAAAAGAGAAGTAGGATTTGAGCTGGAATTAGCAACTACTTCACCCACTAGATCCTTCTGTGGCCAAAGGCCAGTTGTCCTTTCTGGTGATTCATTCACTTCTCGAGTTCAAGGCTGGAAGGGGTGGTCACTAGGTGGAAACTTCCTGCTTTGCTTGGGGTACTCACAGGCCTACTCCCCTCACAGATCCTGAGAATAAGACTGTGCCCCTCTGAAGACCGAAGATCAGACGGGTGGGGACCAGGCTGAGCGCTCTCGGCCTGCACCCTGAGGGACAGCTGGCCGGGCAGAGACTCCTTCGAGGTGCCACTGCGGTGCCATGGGACTTGCCCAAGCTGCCTGCTCACGAAGGACCTGGGAGCTCACTGCAGAATTGGTCTCAGTTACAGTTGATAATTATAAGACACCGTCGAGAATGACTGCAACATGTAACTTCTGTAACCATTTACTACTCTAGGGTTGCAACTATTTGTGGGGACTTTCTGTCCTTTTACTGGGCTCTTTTAGTTTCTTAGGAACTGAAGTGCATGGTATTCACGTACTCGTCTGCACTATGAACAGAAACAATAGGCTGCTCCTGGTCACCTGGGTACCAGTGATGAATACATTTGGAGAAAGAAGGTAGAAGACAAGAACTGCCAGCTAATCAAGGAAGAGTTTTCATAATCTGGCCCAGTCTGCAATCCAGTGTGCCTTCTATAGAGACTTGGTCCTAGAGAGGATTTGATGACTAAATTGGAATCATCTGTTTGTACATCTCCCTCATCTCCATTTGCTCTGAGTCCCTCTAGGGCAGGACCCTGTCTTTTTCTTCTGTGTCCCCAACACCAGCACTGGGTGCTGCACCTAGAAAGAATCAGCAGCTTAACCTCGTGTCACTGAAGAAAGGAGGATATGAAATAGCAGCAGTTATTTGAAAGCTTATTTTGTTCTAAAATGTTTTCCTTTATCTTTATCCTGTGCAAGAGGCTATTGCTAGTATTATTTGCAGTTAGCATGTAACCTTCTTAGGATATAAAAAACAAAAAAAGCTGTTTTTATTTGGGATTTAAAAAATTGTCCCTAATTGATGACAATCCTATAGTACCAAGCAGTAGCTGCCTGGCACCAACTGAGTCTTGAGAAAATAAATCCCCAAAGTGATTGAGCCTACCAAAGTGTTAACTAACTTTTTATTTATTAGTGTATTACATATCTTCCCATTGCCCCCCCCTCCCAGGCATACCCTAACCCCCCAGTGTCTTGTGTTCATTGGTTATGCTTATCTGCATGCATACAAGTCCTTTGGTTGATCTCTTATCTGCCCCACCTCTCCCTAACCTTCCTGCTGTAATTTGACAGTCTGTTTTATGCTTTACTGCCTCTGTATCTATCCTTTTGTTCATCAGTTATAATGTTCTTTATTATCCACAAATGAGTGAGATCATGTGGTATTTTTCTTTCACTGACAGGCTTATTTCACTTAGCATAAGGCTCTCCAACCAATTCCATCCAGGTTGCTGCAAATGGTAAGAATTCCTTCTTTTTTATGGCAGCATAGAATTCCATTGTGTAGATGTATCACAGTTTTCTGCTCCACTCATCTGCTGATGGGCACCTAGGCTGTTTCCAAATTGTAGCTATTGTAAATTGTGCTGCTATGAACATAGGGGTGCATAAATCCTTTCTGATTGATGTTTCTAGTTTCTTAGGCTATATTCCTAAGAGTGAGATTGCTGGGTCAAATGGGAGTTCCATTTTTAGTTTTTTTGAGGAAACTCCATACTGTTCTCCACAGTGGCTGCACTAGTCTGCATTCCCACCAACAATGCACAAGGGTTCCTTTTTTTCTGCATTCTCGACAACACTTGTTTGTTGATTTGTTGATGATTGCCATTCTGACAGGTGTGAGATGGTATCACATTGTCGTTTTGATTTGGATCTCTTGGATAATAAGTGACTTTGAGCATGTTTTCATGTGTCTCTTGCCCTTCCTTCTGTTGTCTTTTGAAAAGGTTCTATTTAGGTCTGTTGCCCATTTTTTTATTGGATCATTTATCTTCCTTTTATTAAGTTGTATGAGTTGGCTGTAGATGTTGGAGATTAAGCCTTTATCAGTGATAACATTTGCAAGTATCTTCTCCCATGCAGTGAGCTTTCTTCTTGTTGTTTTTTTTGATGGTTTCTACCATCTTTGGGGGTTTCACTCACAGGTCCTTCCTCTTCTAGCAAGCCCCCCAATTCCATTTGTCTTTGTCTGCAAGTGAAGGGCACAAATCGTCTGCACAAATTGTCTACCAGGCTCCTATTTTGCAGGATGTTTTTCCACAGCCAGGATGAGGCTGGTGATGTGGCTTTCAGTTACCTTGTCATTCTTTTCCTTTTCCTCCCCGAAGTGCTTTTGTGCAAGGCCTGCCGGATGTCACAGAAACGCGACCTGGGCAAGATGTGTGTCACTTCTTTACTTGAAAAGGGTCCAGGGGTCTGAGCCCAGAGAGGATGTAATAAACCCGCCCTGGTGCTTGGCCAGCGTCTCCCAGCCAGTTAGGAAAACAAGGCAGAGGGCACAGGATTTGACACCCAGCCTGGCGGCGTCTGCACTCGGAGGGCACGCCATCTGATGCTCCACAGGTGCAGGCTGCTGGTCTCCAGCTCAGGAAAACTACGGGCCACCGCATCCCCTCTGCTTCCAACGCATAGGCCTGCTGCCTCGTAGGTCTGGCATGGGGCAAAACATGTCTGTGAAGAACCAGTGTGCCTTCTACTGAAACTTGCCCTAATGAGGATTTGACTCTTAAACTAAAATGCTTTCAATTTTCTGAAGACTTAAGTAGACCCATAGAACACATGAATTCAATTCAGCCTCGCCAAACATTCAAAGCCATTTCTCAAACGTCTCTCTGCCACATGGACCTGTGTTAGGAAAGAGGGCTAATGACTCCGGTACCTAAACAAGTGGGCCGAGACCACATGCACAACTGAGAGAGACTAACGAGAGGAGGAAATAATGAGAAAAAACAAGAACATAAACATTCTATTTCAGTTCTCCATGGACAAGAAACATCAGTCTGGCCTACATTCAAGTTAAACCTACTTCAGATTTAGTTAATGAGAGTTTGAAAAAAAAAAATGGCTGCGCACTTATGTGAGTTGTTTTTATAGGTGGGGAACTAGGGACCACCTGCCCCTTTATGAAAAGTAGTGCACTCCCAGTGCATCTCCAAAAAAAATGGGCCTATTTCATATTATGAATTTTTTACAAAATGTGGCTTTATTATTGTGTTTGTTACTCTTAATTCCCGTAGGGAAAATGCTCAGCAATAGAAATATAAAGCAGATACACATTCTACTCTGAGAAAAAAAGATCTACAGGTACTAGTTATTTCATAAAAATAAAGAAAGGATATAACCAGCTCTGCTTCACACCTTTAATGATGCAGGCGGTTACCTATGCTACCTCATTTCTTCTTCTGTCTGCCCTTATTTTGCCTTGTCCCATGCATATCCATCTATCCAGCCTCTTTCTCAGGAGCAGAAGGGAAAAAGCAAGCCATTGACCTGGTTGCTGTCCTCCCTGATTTGTCCGTCAGGCTTAAGTTTCAGCCCAAATACGTGCCATGAGGAGAAAGCCTTGGGCAACACTGAGAAAGGAAGTAACAAAGTGAAGTGCTGACATATACTGAATGTTTCCTAATTGCCAGATATGGTTTTATATGGTTTAATTCAATAAATCCTCACAAGTCTATGAGACAACTAAGAGTGCTACTCCCATTTGACAGATGAGGAAACTGAGTCAAGAGACATGAGGAAACTTGCCCAAGGCCACCCAGCTGTTAAGTGGCTGAGTCAGGATTCAAGTCTGACTCTTGAGCTCAGCCTCTTAGGCACCATGTTGCACTGCAGAGGGGCCCCCACAGTGAGCATGATCATCCATGTGATGGATTCTTACACAGATGAGGATCACTGCTCACCTAAGTGCTGAGTGTTCCTCCTTGGAGCTGCACTTCCCCCAGTTCGATGTCTGCTGAGGCCTCATCCATGAGAATCTCTTCCATGACCCAATATCATCTCTCCCTTACGTCACCCTCCAAGGAGCCAGAATCTTTTAGAATCACAGATGGACATGCCTCATCACATGCCTTCTGGTTAATGACTCCATGTTTCCTGTCAATCTCAGCTATTGGGTAACAGAGATAAACTGTGTAGGCTCTGAAATATCAACAGTCCTCTTAATATTTTTTTCTCCTTTCTCTTAAGTGATAATTATAGCTCCCAAAAGAAATAAGCAAAGACTTGATTCAATAAAAGTGGTTGATGAGAATCCAACCTTCAAATTCTTAATTAATAGTATTCTCGATTACTCAGTTATTTTTTTTGCCAAAGGTGAATTGAGATCAATAAGGTATAATTCCTTTTTTCTGGGAGCTCAGAGCCTCATGGAGAAAAGAAATAGACATGAACAGGCAAAATACAACATGCAAAGCTGGTATGACATTTGAGGTACAACCAAAGGGCGGTGGAAGCAAGACGGTGACTAGCTGCCTCAGGGAATTGGGAAGAAGTTACACAGGAGGCGGCTTTTGATCTGGGTTGAAAACAAAAGTAGTAGAAGAAGGTGGAGACTCTCCAGGCAGAAAGATAGGCTGTGAAGATCGGGACGTTTCAGAGCAAGGTGTGCTCAGGGAGGGATGTTAAATGCTAGTAGACAGATTAGAGAGGGATGGAGTAACTTGGATAGGTAAGAACTAAAGCTAGAAACAAAGATTGGGGCAAAGCAAGGAGTTTAACTAGCATCCATCCTATAGGCAGGGGATGAGCCAACAGAAGTGAGATCACAGCTGTATTTTTAGGAAGAAAACGGGTAATTCTACAAAAGATGCATTAAAGTGGGAAGGAGCACATTCCTCTCTCATTAGTCCTCTAGAGCGAGGCACGTTTTTATTATATTTTTGCTGCTGCTTGCTGTTGTTATTATTATTAGTTGAAATGTATCAAGCACTTACTATACGCCTGGCACTCAGCTAAGGGCTTCATATGAATTATCTGGGTGGTGTCTGGGGATGGTCCCTAAGGGGCTACTAAGAAGTCATTTATGCTGTTATGGCAATCTTCTCATCTGAGAAAGACAAAAGGGCCTGTGTTATTTTGCCATCTTGAGGATATAGCTAATAAAATATTATTTCTTATTTATACATTTGTTCCACTGAGCATTCTGCAGAAATGCGGTGAGTCTTGGCATGGTGAAGAGCAGCTGTGCTCTTTAGGAGACAGCACCAAGGCAGGTTGCACTTCAGGGGCAACAACCCTTCAGTTTTCCCAGACGAAGTTCTCTCTGCCCTTTGGCCCCCCCGGTTTCACTCTCTATCCAGCAGTTTATGCATTGGATGTCCTCACATACCTGAAAATGCCCTGTGAGTCACAGTATAGCCTCCTTCAGTGACACAATAATTTAATGGCTAGTAAGCATGTTTTCATGTAAGTTTGGGGAAAAAAATACGTGAGGAAATTTGGGAGATAGAGAAAATAAGGATCTGTAGGGTTCATTTTTGTTCTGTGCAACTTCCCTCTGCTGGGTGCAATGCAGATGGAAAGCGATGATGCAGCAGCAAGCTGTTGGAGCAGTTTGCCCACTCAGATGGGCCCTGATTTGAATGACACACCCATCTGCTCCCCTGTAGCTGGCCCTAGAGTTCTTATACCTGGCTTCACACAACTACAGAAGGTGAAGCATCAGTCAATTAATCACTTGGGTGATTGACTTCGAGCTGATTCTACCCCTGAGACCATCCCTGGCCTGCCAACTCCCAGGAGACTCCCTTCTTCCTCTTACAGACCAAACGATGCAGTTTGCCAGAAGCCAGGCAACAAGGGAGGATGGAACAGTAGGAGCCAATTAGTCACAAATGGTGCATTTCAAACGTCGGAGCAAGATACTCAAAATGTGATAAACTTTTCTTCATTTCTAAAATCTCTTCAGTCTTAGCAACAAAATCATCTAATACTTGGAACCCCTAAATGCATCTGAAATTTTCACTTTGGTGTCCAAGAGGAAATTTTCAAATTAAGTCAATTTTTAGATTAGTCCAAGACCGGATGAAGAGAGGATCCTAGGGCCTTAGGTCACTAGGGTCCTACTGAGGCAAGAAAGCTAGCATAGGGAACAAAGGCCTCAGGTTCTACCTCTCTCCTCCATTTCTAGGTTAGGATACTGCGGATATGATGTGTGGCCAGACACCTGTCTCCCCTGGCCTCCATTGTCCTTCTCCCCATTTCCTGAGATAAGAAACAGTTAAGACAAACAAAATGAATCTCACTGACACACATGGCAGTTTTGAAGCCTCTCAGCCCTCCAGAGCATCATGGTCTCATCTGGAGAAGAGGGACTGAGATGAGCTGAACTGACAATCCCCTCGCCCCTCATCAGAAACCAGGCACCACCCCCATTCCCTCCCCTTGACCACTGTTCATAAAAACCTCCACCCAGACCCCCTCAGTGTGATTCACTGTCTGAGTTGGCCCACACTTCCTTCTTAAGTGTGCAATGTCACTTCAATAAATCTGCTGTTTTGCCAATCCTCTCGGTCTCACTTTTAAATTCTTTCCTGTGCAGTGACAAGAATCTGGACACAACCACCTGGTTGAGGCCTCCCATGGCCTCCCCATGAGCATCACTATGACTGTCTTGCCATGAACACTTCAAACGTTTCCTTATCTCATGTATTCTCTTATCCCTTTATCTCACCATAGACCGAGCTCTCTAAACAGAGAGTGATGGAGCCCTTTCAGGACAAAGCTCTTGCTGCTTCCTCTTTATTGCAGTTTCCTTCTCCATAGATGCCCAGGACTCCACACTCAACTTCTGCCCTCATGCCCACCTGGCAATGTACTTCAGTAATTTTCTGTTCTTTTTGGAAAGGGGCTGGGTAGAAATACACATACATAAATGTATATCTTGCCTGTTGGTTTTGGTCTTTAGGAATATGGCTCCAGACAATTTTTAAAGAGTTGATAGGTTCACTAAAATTAAACAGTTAATGGCTGCTTACACTACTATACCTATTCTTGGAACATCTGAACTTTAGCATTCTTTAAAGTTAAAAGGAGGAGTTTCTAAATGTGATATTTAGGTATTAGAAACCAATAACAAGGTCATTATTCCTGAGTAAAGGAGCGTTGCTGGCAATTATAGGTAATCTTATCAGGCTAATGGTAAATGGAACAGAATAAAGGAATCAAAGAAAATCAGAGCCAGAGGGAGGTAAAGCAGTGTAAAACATCCCTTTTAAGAAAAGAGACCCAGATAAATAAAATGACTCGACAATCTGCAACAGATACATTCGTTGCCCTCCATCGTTCTTTCTGCCCTGTTCTCTCAAGTAGCTGGGCACATGACCTCCTGAATCCAGACTATATGTTCCAGCCTCCCTTGCAGCTAGAGATGGCCAGGTGCAGCTTAGTTTTATTCAGTCAATGAGTTATAAACAATAGGTTGTGTTTGACTGTCTGGAAAAGTCTTTCTCCCCTTCCCCCTTCCTGCTGCTTTAAATACTGACTTGATAGGTAAAGATGATGAGTGATCTTGGACCATGAGATGGAAGCCATATACTCAAGGATGATACAGCAACAAAGCAGAAAAACCCTGGGTTCCTGCCACAGGAAGTTCTAGACTGACTGCATTTCATTTGAGACCTGTATGTGCAAGAGAAGTAGACATGTATCTTTGTTTAGGCTATTGTTGTCTTTAATTTTGGGGCTACACTCAGCCTCACCTAGTCTAAACTTCAATAGTTTCCAGTAGTTTAGAAAAGTTTTAAATGATTAGCATGGCTTGATGGAAGCGGGGCAGGATGGGTGATGGACAAGGCCTGAGTCTAACTTTAAAAGAGAAAAATGTTTTAAATGCTTAATGTCAAAGGATCTAAAATACTGATTCACAAACAACTGCATCAGAAGTACTCTGGTAGAGGGTTCCCCAAATCCAGAGTCCTGTAAGATTTTTATCTAATGAGTATTCTATGGAGCCCAAGAACTTGTACTATGTAAAAAATGTTTCCCGTGTAATCCTTACGCACAGATACATTTGGAATTATTTCCTCTACAATCGTTCTCTACTGGAAAGCTGAATCAGAACCACCGGAAAATAAATATTTTCTCCCTCAAACATAAATGTGTTCACGGGTACATGAGAATGAGAGGTTGGTGGTGGGGGACAGATGGAGAGGGAGGGAAGAAGTGAGGGAGGGAGAGAGAGAGAGAGAGAGAGAGAAGAGAAAGAGAAGAATATTTTGATATTCTGAATTCTGAAATAAGTGATTCTTAAAGTTATTTGCTCCCTCCTGGTATCACACAATATCACCTAATAGACCATTCTCAGGTTTGCCAGAGGTCAGAAAAAACCTACAGTGACATAATTGTTATGTGGATAGTGTTGTTGTTTTTTTAATGTATATAGATCACCTTTTCTGTGGGAAGTTTAGTCATTTCCAGCATGCATTACTACACTTGAATGAATCGTGAGTATATTTGTGACAAAAACAACACCATCAAAGCACAGGAAAAGTACACTTTCTAAAGATTCCAGGGCCTTCTACGCCAGAGGCTGCATTTTTTCAGTCCGTGAAAAAAATCTGCAAGCTCAGCACATTCAATCAAACAGCTGTCAGCTGAAGTTAGCCTTCAAGCACTCGGGCACTTGAGCTGATTCTGGCAGCAAAGGTGACGACGGCACGGGAAAGTGTTACCAGGAGACAGATTGTGGCAGGCGTGAGACACTCCCAGCAGTAACGGACAGACAGGGATTAGACGAAGCAGCACGTCCCTACCAAAGTAATCCTTTTACAAGATCCCCACTCACGTTGACATGTGCCGGCTGCTTGAGAGCTCAGCTCTCCCACCGTCTCTGGGGAAACTCAAGAGGAAAGCCCTGCACCACGAGGGAGCCTAGCATTCACCAGGAGGTCTGCAAATCTCAGCAGAACCAAAGATCCATTTGGACACACCATTGGAAAAAAATATTAAAAAATACCAAAGATCTCATTCCCATTGAGTCACCAGCCAACTCGGTCTGCGTAAGTCACCTAGCTTTTCCAGTTTTTAACTTTCTCCTGTGTAGAATCCAGGGGTTGAGTTGATGAACTATAGAAATCTCTTTTATCTTATAGGAAACTATCATATATCAGTGGGTAAAAGTAAAAGCTTCCCTCTATCAATTATATATTTGCTTTTATTTTAAAAGATAACGATCCTAAATCCCAATTAAAAATCATCAGGCAGAGATGTATGTGTGTATATACATGCATGCACACACCCTTCAGAACGTGAACTTCTAGAAATTCTTTCTTAGTCGCCTAATCCCCACGAGCTCTGATGGCATCCTGTGGTCCCTGCTAAAAGATTCCATCATGCAAATATTTAGGCTAGGACTTTTAACATCCACAAATGTTTATTTCACTCCCCCAAGTAACCTCAACCAGAGGGTGCACAGCATACTGCATCCAGGCCCCTATTGACCTGATAGCCATGGGCTTTTATTAATAACTAGAGGTCTGGTGCACAAAATTGATGCATGGATGAGGTCCTTAGGCCTGGCCAGTGACCATGACTGATTGGGGCCTTCCTTCTGGCTGCCAGTGGGGCCTGCCAGATGGGGGAAGGGACCAGGGGAGGTTGGCCAGCCGTGAAAGGTTGGCTGTGGGAGAGCATTGACCACTACAAGGCAGCTCCTGCATTAAGTGTCTGCCCCTGGGTGGTCAGTGCACGTCATGGCAACTGGTTGTTCTGGCTTTCCGGTCACTTAAGCTTTTATATATATATATATAGATAGATAGATAGATAGATAGATAGATAGATAGATAAGGAGTTTCTGACTCTGTGCTTACTGATGGTCTCCTGGGTTAAGCAGAACTGTGACCAGAATGAGATGGTTTATTGGCTTTGTAATTATAAGGTGATCTTGAATCTGTCATACCGCTCTCTCCATTTTAACCCTTCCCTTCCTCAGGTGCCTCTCCAGAAATGAAATCCTCACTTCCTGAACCTTCCACGTAGCCCTGCTATATAATGTGGCCTTGACACAGAGGCCACTGTCCATGCAATAGGTTCAAAATAGAAATGAGAACTCTCAGAAGTCCCAGGAAGAATGTGTAGGTCATAGAGCTTCAATAGATTGAGTGTGAATGGAATTTAAGGAAATGGAGAGAGAGAAAAAAAAGCCAAACTTACTTCATCCACATGCCCAACAGCGCCATAAATTCTCGCCATCTGTCCGATGAGGTAGGGGAATCTCTCAGCAATCTCTCTCAGCATTGGAAGGAAACTGTTCAAAGCCACTGGATCATAGCCTGCGATCTCTATGAGGATGTTTAGGATGACATCACTATGGGTTGAGTCCTTCAAAAGCCCGATTAAGAAAGGAATACACTTCTGAACCACCTACAAAAAAAGAAAGGAGAAGGGGGAACAAAGATAAACAAGGAGGACAATTAATTAAATCAGATTCAGTCTAATACAGTGTATATATTTTTGTATTAAATTTGAACTCAGCACATTCTGAGATTATTACCCTTGTTAAAACTAAAGCAAATCTCCCAAGTCTGAAATTTTAAATTTGCAATAAAATTACAGAGACTTTGGTTTCTTTTTCTTTTAATCTGTGTTGTGCTATTAAAGAGTAAAGTTTATAAGCACTTAGATGCCACTGTTCATAAACAAAGTTTTGATGTGTTATATCCTCATCAGAAGTGTTATATGTTCCTTCAAACCACTATGAGAAGTATAATTTAAAAGACATCTTTGGTGTAAGAGATCTTTGGTGACTTTAATCAAAGCCTTCAAATTGGAGAAAGAGAATTTGGAAACATTTAAATATGTTTTCATTGATTTTTAGAAAGAGTGGAGAGATGGAAACATTGATGGGAGAGAACATTGATCATCTACCTCTTGTACACCCCTTACTGGAGATTAAACCTGAAACCCAGGCCTGTGCTCTGACAGGGAAACAAACCCGTGACCTCTTGGTGAATGTGTCTTTGCTCAACCACTGAGCATGCTGGCTGGGCTGGTTTGGAAACATTTAACAATAAAAATAAGAAAGCAGAAGAGAGGTCCCCTGTTTTCTTCAGTTTTCCATTTTGATTAAAAGAATGTAATAAGATAAAAAAAATTATGAAAGTAAAATAATTTCTATTATATTCCCAATAGCCTAATATTTTTTTGTATTTTAATTCCTTTATGAATATAAAGATGTAGCCGAGACCGGTTTGACTCAGTGGATAGAGCGTCGGCCTGGGGACTGAAAGGTCCCAGGTTCAATTCCGGTTGGGGGCATGTACCTTGCTTGCGGGCACATCTCCACAGTGAGGCGTGCTGGAGGTGGCTGATCAATATCTCTCTCATCGATGTTTCTGACTTTCTATCTCTCTCTCTTCCTCTCTGTAAAAAATTAATGAAATATATTTTTTAAAAAAGATGTAATACTTTATATTAAGGAAAACGTGAATTTTTGTGTGGAATAAATTCACTATGTTAATACACAGACATATTGCATACTGATAATTTAACCAATTGTTTTGGCCACTAAAATAAGATAATTACAAAGGACAGCCTGTGGAAAACAGCAATAAAAGTCAAAATGATTTGTTCATCCATCCTTCTACATACTTATTTCTTTTGTTTGATGTTAGTTTGCCTTTTTGGTTTGTTACCTGTTTTGTAAAATAGACTTGAAATGTAGCTTCTGTTATTAAAACCGAATCCAATGCACAACTCAATCTGCTAAATCACCATCCGCCCCCTGCCTCAAACCCACTTTTTCCACCTCTTAGCCACAAGGGTCTCTTTTCTCCGGAAGTGACACCTTTATCTGCTTGGAAACTCAAGCCAGAAATCTGAGACTTGTTCTTAACCACTGACTTTTCCCCTTATCAGCAGCCTCAATCATCCAGTCCTTTTGATTCCATTCCCCAAGTATCCCCACAGATCCATCCCTTCCCTTCATTTCCATTCATCTATCCACCCACTCATTCACAAATATTTACTGAGTCCTCCTTATTTGCAAGGTACTGTTCTAGATGCTGGCGTTACAGTTGCTAATGAGTATAACAGGCCCACATGGAACAATGCACTACCTAGAAAAGGAGACATTTAGCAAAATCAATAACTGCAACAGAAATGCATATAATAAATTTAGTAATAAGTTCCATGTAGGGAAAACCCCATGCTGTGAGACTGCTCCAGGGTCCTAGTTTAGTCTGAGGGTCAGGGAAGTCCTCTCTCAGCAGGGACATGTAAGTTGAGACCACTGATCCAATCACCCTGCGTTTGGGTTACCCTAACAGCTTCCCAAGTGTTCTCTCTGCCTTCAGTCTTGTCTGTCCAATTCCTTCCCCATGTTTGGCCACAGTAGTGACCCTCCCCTGCTTGCAATACCTCGCTGATTTGCCATAGCTCTCAGGATGGAGGCTTAGCTTATTTTTTCTGAACTGACTCCTTTCCATCTTTCCAGACTGATCTCCTCAGCCACCTATTCTACTCTCTCCCCATCCAGATCTTATCTTATATCACACACTTCAATCATGTCTTTAAAAACGTCAAAAAAAATTTTTTTAAGTTTTCTTGACCTGCTAACTTTTCTCTTGCATCATGTGATTCAGTTTGCCTGTAATTCTTATTGTCCCAGCTTTGCTGGGTAACTCGCTGTCATTCGGAGGCCTCAGATCAGCTGTGCATTCTTAAGAAGCCTTCCTCAGATTTCCTTCTCTCAGCCCAGTGTCGCTGCTGAAGCTCCGGTCATACCCTAAATGGGTCTGAGTGGGTCCTTCTCACGCTTTCTTCTCATCGCTGGTCTAGATGTCTGCTTTGCAGGCTGGATTGAAAGGTCTACAAGGTCAAGCATCATTTCTAGTTTGTATACTCAGTGCCTCGCACAGAGCCTGGCTAGGAGGGTGAGTTGGAGGAGCACATCAAAGAAAGGCAAATCTAAATTATTGCACAGGGTAACATTTGGATAATCATACACTCCCCTATACTTGAATAGTTAGTTGTACATAATATGTAAACGTATATACTGCCGTGTGCCATATGCAGCATAACTGATAGAGTCATAAAAGAAGACAGTTTTGAGATAAGTAGCATTGTCCTACCTGTACATTTAAACTTGACATTCATATCCAGGACTTTGGAGGAAAAGACTGGGCTAAGTTTCTGGTAACTGGCCCAGAGCAATGAACCGTTCAGTAAAAGCTGCCTGTGCGTTGGGAGCGATCGTATGTCCTTCAGGGGCGGCCACGAGGGATCGCTGGCACACATGGCAGAAGTGTCGGCCAGCTGCTCGGGGCCAGGGCAGCACACCTACCTCAAGGCTTTTAGGAATGGAAAATGCTTACACACTTCCTGTCCCATTCTATAACGTTCCATTTCCCTGTCCCCGCTGTTCACGTCCTATTCCCGGAACTCCCCGGTCTCTGTGACATGTGCCAATTTCATTTTAATGACATCATACCCTTCAAGGCACACAAGAGTATATTATGTCTGTGGCCCCATAAAGAAAACTAAAAAAGGAAAAGAAGAAAAGAAAGAAGATTCAAGGCCTAACCAGAATTGAATGCATAAAAGAAGCAAGGAGAAGAGACGCCCAAGCAATGTGAATAAAGTGATATCAATTTTATCAGTTGGATAAAAGCTGATTGTTTGCTATAGTTCCCTGGTGATGGAAAGTTTATTATGGCGGTGACAGAAGAGACAGATATTTCTCAGAGTTTATCAGACATGTGATAGGGGAGAGGAGCTTTGGGTTTCAGATGAGTTATTCTTGGATAAGGAAGGATTTTATTTTCCAAATGCAGGGCACTGCTTTAGTCTGGATTTTTTTTGGTGCTGCCTCTTTGACCCTGCTTCGCGTCTCTGAGACGCTTGTCTTTGCTGAGAGAGAGGGGCCGCTCAGACAACAGGGATGGCTGGCAGAGGGCAAGCTGGTGGCGCCTTGGTTCAGGCCATAAGCCCCATCCCGTGGAGCACTGAGAAGGCTTCCAAACTGGCCTCTCCACCTAAAGTTGTTCTTCCCTCTCTCAGCCTCCTCTCTGTCTACAGATTGTCCTAAAAATCCATCTGATCATGCCAGGACTTCAAAGGTTTCCCACAGCCCACGACCGGAATCCCAGGACCACAGCATTCCAGGATCTTCCCTGATGGGCCCATCTGACGCCTCTTCCCCCGTGAACCCTCTGACTCAGCAGCATGCCACCGACTGCCCACAGTGGCGGGCACACAGAGAACTCGCATACTTGCAAAGTCAACCTCAAAGAGCTCTATTTCTGGGAAGCCTTTCCTCCAGGCCGTCCTAACATACACAGGATCTGGGGCAAGAGAACAAATGGAGGCCCCCAGAGCACATCCTAATATTCAGCAGCTAATATTTAAAAAAAAATAGTTCTTTCCTTCTATCTGACACATATATGCCTTTGTAACAATCTGGGAGGCTTGACTAGAATTTGCAATTTGTGGCCTTTGCAGAAGGAACAGGGGGAAGTGACCCCTAGCACCCATTCCTTGCCCCTCCCTCCCCTCCCTACCCCTGCCTATAGAAGTCTTCTATACATGCCTGTGGCTATTCCAGCCCACCTGTGATGAGCCCATGGCTCACCTAGGCCAGCCCTCAGGCCTGTGGGGTCACACTTCACATGGCCTGTCCTTGGGAGAACAGCCCCGGCCAACAGGCCTGTACAAGCCCTGGAAGCAGGATGGAGACACGCAGAGAAGGGATTGCGAGTCACCTGGACAGTGTTTGTAGATGGGGCAGTGGATGGGAACAGGGCGGCGGGCACTAGTCCAGACCAGAACCCTGTAGAGCAGTGGTTCTCAACCTGTGGGTTGCGACCCCTTTGGGGGTCGAACGACCCTTTCACAGGGGTCGCCTAAGACCATCAGAAAACACATATTTCCCATGGACTTAGGAACCAACAGACCGCTCCTCGGTGTAGCAAAGTATAGCAATGTAGTTTACTGTTGTTATATGAAGACTGTTACCCATGCTACACCACGATTCAAGACAAAAAAATTCATTTATTTGTGATTAGAAATAAATATTTCACAATATATAATTACATATTGTTTTTGTGATTAATCCCTATGCTTTAATTATGTTCAATTTGTAACAATGAAAATACATCCTGCATATCAGATATTTACATTACAGTTCATAACAGTAGCAAAGTTACAGTTATGAAGTAGCAACAGAAATAATTTTATGGTTGGGGGTCACCACCACATGAGGAGCTGTATTAAAGGGTCACAGCATTAGGAAGGTTGAGAACCACTGCTGTAGAGCGAGTGGCTTCTACCCTGGCTTCTCTGTTTCTTTCTGAGCAGATTTAACCACTGCCTTTTATTTTATTTTTTAATAGAGGCGTGATGCACGAAATTTGTGCAAAGGGCTCGGCCCTCGCAGCCCCAGCTTCTTATGAAAGGTCGGGACGGTGGTTTTGCTGTTCGGTCTAATTAGCATATTAGCTCTTTATTATATAGGATGTTTTGCTTCCACAGCAATCTGCTGACAATTTTAGTATCTTGTCACTGAACTGAAGTGTTGTAGACACATCTCATCATCCCAGGCCACGGGCACCTTGTGGGTGGAAACATAGCACCATAACTTAGATGCATAGAATAGAAGGTGCAGCTATTGTGTGTGTGTGTGTGTGTGTGTGTGTGTGTGTGTATGCGTGCGCGTGTGCGCATGTGCACGCATGTGCATGCCCTCTTAATACTATCTTCTTAATGTTCCATAACTGACATCTATTTTAAATACCGAGAGTGACCTCTGAGTCATGTCAGCTTAGCGATGCTATGCTTGGTGCTATAGGAACTAAGTATGTAACTAGAAATGCTTTACACTGCTGAGAGAAAAATCCTAGACAGTTACTCTCTTCTCCAGGGACCAGGCCACAAGGAGTTCCTCTGGGTCTGGACATTAATCAATGGAGGGCTGAACTTGCCACTTGCTGCTGGTTAGGGCTAGAAGCCCACATCCTGGGGATAAATAACAGATACACTCACATGTGCTACTAAATTCTGTCTCTTTCATTGGCTCCACCACAGCATAATTTTCAGGAGCCAAGAATGCTGACTTTGCTCCAGAAAGCCACTTGGAACATTAACCACCCAGCCTCTTCCTATAAATGGACTTGGAGGATTCTCTGGCACTTCCAGCTATGAATCACCAACCAGAACCGCCTGTCTTCACCTAAGGAAGGGTGGTTTCCTGAGAGAGGGATACCCAGAGGGCAGTGATGGAGGAAGGGCACCCACTGCCCCGCCTGCCACCTGGAAGCTCACAGACGTGTGGTTGACGTTGAAACGATGCCACGTTTGCAATCTCATGGACTACTCAGCTGCACCTAGAAAAGATGTTTTCTCACAGGCCAACTATTAACCTCTTATCCCTGCAAAGCCAGGTGGTCACCAGTCATGGCAGGTAAGTAGTGAGGAAGGCATTCCTGCATATTACCCTCACTGGAGAACCCAAGCACTTTACGTCCAGGTTACAGAGCATTGGCACAACTTTTATGCAGAAAGAAAAGCATTGCTTTCATCCACATCCCTCAAGGTTAACAACCTCTTCCTTTGGCTTCCTATTTTATCTGAAATTAATTGAACTAGACTATCATTGAAAGCCTTAGTTCTCATTTCTGATTGTTGCCACGTATTTTACTTTCCTCTCTCAGTAAACCCTTTCTCTGAATTCCTCCCATCGCGTTTGCCCACTGTCTAATTAAGGAACAAGTTAAGAGAGGGGAGATGAGTCAGGTGCTCCTCTAACTCACTGCCTGTGCCCCTCAGCAATCAAGGGTGAGCTATTGAAGAGCTGAGGGCCCAACGGGTTAAGGAGGGGCTACTTCAACACGAAGGGGAGTGTTGATGGGAAACAAAGTGATGGAGAGTTACCTGTCACAGCTTCTTCCCACCAGTTAGGGTCCTGGCACAGGCAGGGCCCATTCACACCACTGTGGATGCTTCCCAAACCCTTGCTTCTTCTTTTTACTGGGATCCACACTCAGCCCCCAAATGCAGGAATCTGTTTCTATCCTCTCCTCCTTGTTCAGTTCAATTCTCCTCTTGCCCAGCTCACCTTTCTGGCTGTCACCTTCGGCTGTAACTTCTGGAACCACCATGTGCTTTACCAGCCACAGCCTTACAGCCTCAGTTTTTTAGTGATTGAGATAAAAAGATCTCATTTGCGAGATGTAGACAGTTTACGATGTAGCTTGGACAGACCCAATATGGCTTTGGGACAGGTATCTAGCCAGTGTCAGCCCCGATTATTTATTTATTTATTTAAACTGAATTTATTGGGGTGACATCGGTTCATCCCATAGGTTCTCAACCTGTGGGTCGTGACCTCTTTGGGGGTCGAAGGACCCTTTCACAGGAGTTGCCTAAGACCATCGGAAAATGCAGATATTTACATCACAATGCATAACAGTAGCAAAATTTCATGGTTGGGGGTCACCACCACATGAGGAACTGTATGCAAGGGCCGTGGCCTTAGGAAGGTTGAGAACCACTGGGTTCATCCCATAGGTTCTCAGGCTTTAGGACTTGGAGTAGAACTCATACCATTAGTTCTCTTATTTCTAAGGTCTTCAGACTTAGACTTGACCTACATCACTAACTTTCCCGGGTCCTCAGTTTCAATAACAGCATAAGCCAATTCCTCATCCTATCTAATAAAAGAGTAATATGCAAATTGACCATAAATCTGCTATATCCACAAGCCATGCCCACCAGCCAATCAGGAGCAACTATGCAAATTAACCCAACCAAGATGGCTGCAGCCACAGAGTGAGCAGGAGGCTTGGGTTTTCCTGGCAATGGAGGAAGCCAAGCTTTCTCCTTGCTGTGGCAGGCCCTGGACTCCACTCAAGAATACAAAGTTTCAATTAGAGAAGTTAAATAAATCCCAGATACCAGGGCCTCCACTTGGGTCCCTGGTGGGTGTGGCCAGCCTACAAACCACCACAGGCCCCTCACCCAGGCTGTCCCACACCCCAAGGGAACCCCCACCCTGATCTGGTACACCCTTCAGGGTAAACCGGTTGGCCCCATGTACCAGGCCTCTATCCTATCTAATAAAAGAGTAATATGCAAATTGACCATCATTCCAACATACAAGATGGCTGCCCCCATGTGGCCAAAGATGGCTGCCTCCATGTGGACACAAGACGGTCACCACAGGATGGCCAGCAGAGGAGGGCAGTGGGAGGGAACAAGTCTGGGAGGGAGGTCAGTTGGAGGTGATCAGTTGGAGGGCAGTTAGGGGTGACCACGCTGGCAGGGGAAGGCAGTTAGGCATCAATCAGGCTGGCAGGGGAGTGGTTAGGGGTGATCAGGCAGGCAGGCAGGTGAGCAGTTGGGAGCCAACAGTCCTGGATTGTGAGGTGGATGTCCAACTGCCTGCTTAGGCCTGATCTTACCGTGCACAAGGCCTCTAGTAATAAATAAAAAAAACACATGCACACCACCCTAGCTAGTTTGGCACAGTGGATAGAGCATTGGACTGTGCACTGAAGGGTCCCAGGTTTGATGCCGGTCAAGAGTACATGCCCAGGTTGCAGGCTCGATCCCCAGTTGGGGGCATGCAGGAGGCAGCCAATCAATGATTCTCTCTCATCATTGATGTTTCTATCTCTCTCTCCTCTCTTCCTTCCTCTCTGAAATCAGTAAAAATATATTTAAACAAACAAACAAAATACATGCACACATAAATCCTATTGGTTTTGTTTCTCATGGCGGAGTAACCCCAGATAGTACTCAACTTCTGTCATCCTCCTCCTGGCGTTTATGACTCGAGAAAAGGTGGATAAGGGCTTTCATGTAAAGGTGGGCATGTGTAGACACAGGAGAGAGTTCACCTGAAGTACACATCCTGTTCACATGTCCAAAGAACATGTGTGGTTGCGTGGACCATCAGCTGCACACTGTACTCTTTACCTCTGGCTGCTTTCTCTTTGCGGCCACGTGCAGAAGCCGCAGGAGATGGTACTGCTCTGGCTGCTCCAGCTGCGACATCAAGGCCAGGAGTTCCCTCAGGTGCTGGTTAATTGGCTGAGGCTGCTTTTCATACACAGCAGGCAACACCCTCAACAACATGGCGTTCCCTGTGGAGAAAACAATGGAAGGAGGATGGCGTTATCAGTCCCTGAGCCCTGGAAATAACATGACCAGCCATGCAACAACCTTTGCACGTAATGCAATACATAGCACAAGTCTTCTGCTGGAAATAACGGTACCGTCCGCTGTTTATTTCCCAAAACCGTGGAAGCCGATTTCACAAAAGAGAATATTTTATGATGTGATCAGTGTTATATCTGATGAAAAATTTTCCTGAGTAATGCACCATGGGGAGAGAGGAAACGTTGACAGTAACCAGACCACACCCTTCAATAAAAAAAATACAAAAAACCGTTCCGATAAAGAATTCCTGATGAGAACATTTGGATGTTGCTTAAGTGAAAATTAAGCAGTGTCACAAGCACGAACCTATAGGAGACTGGAGGACAGCGGAAAAGTTGCTGAGGAATGTGTCCACATTCCTGAGAAATACCAGGCATATGACTTACACGGCCGACATATGGAAGCGAGGCCTTTTTTGTATGAGAAGTTAGGGGAGTAGCAAAGCAAATTCAAATCCCTAATTTCTGCACTATTTCAAGGGAAGTTTAGAGTCAGCTTGTTTGTCACATGCGATTTGCCTCAAAGACATGTATGAACAACTGGATCTAAAATGGCAAAATCTCAAGAAAAAATATTGTATAAACTATGGGGATTTATCTGCAAACAACATATGGGAAACATCTGCCTATCACTTCACGGTATGGATTTTTTCCCCTCAAAATCCTCTCAAGTGCTTAACTGTCTTGAGAGAACTGGTTCCTATGGATTTCTT